>BPUM01001319.1:0-27790 GCA_020521455.1 Prunus kanzakura | reverse complement strand
TTTCTTGAACTGACGTAAAAACAACAATAACCACGACCCTTTATATCACCACAGACGTTGAAAATGATTTTGACGGCTTGAACACAAAACAAACGACGTGGTTAATATATTACACGTCATAAAAAAACTAAAACCGACGTCGATTTGGTACATAAAAGCATAAAAAAAGACCTTTCGACTATAATAGACGACGGTTTTAGTAAAACACAGACGTTTAAATAATTTTAAATGTCAAAAACAACTATAAAACCGGCGTAAATAGTTTTATCAACGTCTCTAAATCAAACAAAACCGACGTGTCAAACTTAGAAACCGCCGTGGTTAATAAATACTACATTCACTAAACAAAAAAACGGACGTCTAAAACATATAACATGGCATATATTTACTTCAACTGACGTAAAAACAGTAATAACCACGGCCCTTTATATCACCACAGACGTTGAAAATGATTTTGACGGCTTGAACACAAAAAAACCGACGAGGTTAATATATTACACGTCATAAAAAAAACTAAAACCGACGTCGATTTGATAAATAAAAGCATAAGAAGAGACCTTTCGACTATAATAGGCGACGGTTTTAGTAAAAAACAGACGTTTAAATAATTTTAAATGTCAAAAACAACTATAAAACTGACGTAAATAGTTTTGTCAACGTCTCTAAATCAAACAAAAACCGACGTGTCAAACTTAGAAACCGCCGTGGTTAATAAATACTACGTTCACTAAATAAAAAAACGGACGTCTAAAACATATAACATGGCATATATTTACTTGAACTGACGTAAAAACAACAATATTAACCGTTTTGAAATGAATTATAATTAACCGACGTGTTTTCTTTTTCAAATGGCGGTTTTTATTTCATTTTTGCGTTGTCATTCCACGTCGGTTGTGAAAACCCGACGTTGGTTGTTTTTAAGACGTCTCGTTTTGCGATTTTTGTAACTTGACCGTCGTATTTTCTGCTTTAAACCGATTATTTTTTAATTTTTGATTTGTTGTGCCCAAAGCTTGCAGAATGAAAATGTGATCGGAAATAAAATGATATACAGAGCTATGAATTAATGTCATACAATTAACTGCATAACTAATGTCATACATTACAACAATCAATCAATCCATATATCTTCACACCCATCTTTAATATTCTCACTCCCAAACTCACCCACTAGGTCATCAAATGTGTCAACATTTGGTATCCCTCTAGAAAATGGCTCACACTCAATTCTAATATCACCTAGCACATCATCACCAATAACATCATTATATTCTCTATTAGGCATTGATAACACTACCGACCAACCACGATGCATTGGGTCGTCAACATAAAATACTTGTTTGACTTGAGAAGCCATAACAAATTGGTCATTCCTATGTCCAATTTTACTCAGATCTACAAGGGTAAATCCAAGTTCGTCGACTACAAGGCCCGAAGTGTTATCTATCCAATCACACCTCAAGACTGGGATTCTAAACTTTTGGTAGTCAAGATCCCAAATTTCTTGAATAACCCCATAAAAACCCATATTGGAGACAATAGGGTTTTTATCCTTGGCACTAGCAACTTGCATAGTATGTGCAAGTAAATAAACTCCACTATTTTGGACAGTTTGCACATCATCTTGTGCCTTGGTGCTAAATTTACTTGGACCAGCTGCTAACCACCTCAAATTTTCTGATATGCCATTATAATCTTCCCCATTAAATTCACTTTGAACCTACAAATTAAACATATATATTAATTCAATCTAACATATATATAGAAAGAAAGAAAATTAAAATAAGTTGAATATGTCATTCAATAACATATATACCTTAACACGTAGCCATTGAATGAAAGTGCTATTGTGCTTATCTTGTAGCCACTTTGTTCTCTTTCTAAATTTCGGATAAGTGGTCTTGATGTGGATCATATGTTCCCTACAATTGACACGAAAAAAACACGCATTACGGTCCCTTATATATAAGATAAATATAAGGAGTAATAATATTTAAAATGGCTACATATATATGAAAAATTAAACTCATACGTACTCGATATAAGGTAGGACTTTCTCTGTATTCTCCAAGACATATAGATGTGCCTGGTTCAACAAGTCCATATCAACTAAGCTCACTGTGCAACCTGATAATGGCTTTGAAACTCCCATATTCTGGCTTGAAGGCACTCCAACTGTACTAACATCAGATAAATGCTCGGTACAAAACTCTACAGCTTCTTCAGCTATATACCGCTCAGCAATGCAACCTTCGGGACGAGTACGATTCTGAACATACCCCTTTAGCACTTTCATATATCTTTCAAACGGATACATCCATCTAAAATATACTGGCCCACATAGACGAACTTCTCTGACAAGATGTACTACTAGATGAACCATGATATCAAAGAATGAAGGGGGAAAGTACTTCTCAAGCAAACACAAAGTAACTACTACATCTTCTTCCAACTTATCTAGCTTGGAAACATCTACCGTCTTTGCACATATAGCATTGAAGAAGAAGCACAATCGAGTTATTGCATACCTTGCAGGCTTCTCCAAAACAGAACGAATTGCCACAGGGAGCAATTGTTGCATCAAGGTATGACAATCATGAGATTTAAGGCCAAGAAGTCTTGAATCTTTTAAAGATACAAGATTTTTTATATTTGAAGAATAACCTTCAGGAACCTTCATACCATAAAAAGAATTGCAAACCGCTCTCTTCTCTGCTCTTGACAAATTCCAAGGCTCTGGAGGCAAGCGAGTACGTCTTTCTCCATACTCGGGTTGCAAATCAATTTTTACCCCCATGTTCAATAAGTCTAACCGAGCAGCAATCCCATCTTTATTTTTTCCAGGGATCTCTAGCAATGTACCAATGATACTATCGCAAACATTCTTCTCAATGTGCATAACATCTAAGGCATGCCTCACAGGGAGGTATTTCCAATACTCGAGATCAAAGAATTTTGATTTCTTCTTCCAACAAACTCTATCACCATCATTCTCACCAACACTTCCCCCATTTTCGAGCCCCATATGTAATTAATATCTTCAACCATATGCAGCACTTCTTCTCCTGTTAATGGCTCGGGGGGCATGCCATATTCAGGTTTCCCATTAAAAGCTGCACGTTGCCTCCTATATGGATGATTGATTGGTAACCACTTTCTATGCCCAATGTAACAAATTTTGTGGCCATTTTTCAACCTGTGACTAGGTGTATCATCGCCGCATATTGGACAAGCTTTATATCCTTTAACAACACAACCAGATAAGTTTCCATAAGCGGAAAATCATTAATTGTCCACAGTAATGCAGCTCTGAGTGTAAAGTATTCTCCTATGTGGGCATCATACACTCCTCTAATCCCATCCCACAGAGATTTCAAATCATCAATCAAAGGCTCTAAGTAGACGTCTATATCATTTCAGGGCTGTTTAGGACCGGAAATCAGTATAGTCAACATCATGAACTTCCGCTTCATGCATAGCCATGGTGGGAGATTATATGTAACTAACATAACTGGCCAACAACTGTATCTGCTACTTAAAGAACTGTGGGGATTGAATCCATCAGATGAGAGAGCCAATCTCAAGTTTCTTGGCTCATTACCAAAGTCGGGCCATTTTTCATCAACAAGTTTCCAAGACGGGGAATCCGCTGGATGAGACATATAACCGTCAACTGATTTTCTTACAGCATGCCAAGTCAAACTCTTAGCTGTCTTATGTGATTGAAACATCCTTTTAAACCTTGGAATTGGAGGAAAATACCACACCACCTTCGCTGCCACACCCTCTTTCAAGAACCCATCCTTGGTTTCCTTCCACCTTGAGATACCACAAGTAGGACAATTAGTTGCATTCTCATACTCCTTCCGATACAAAATGCAGTCATTGGAACATGCGTGGATTTTCTCATAACTCATCCCTAAAGCAGACAAAGTCTTTTTGCCTCGTACATAGAGGAAGGTAGTGTATTTCCTTCTGGAAGAAATTCTCCTTGAAGTATCAATAATTCTGTAAAGCAAACATCACTCATCCCATGTTTTGCTTTCAAATTATATAACTTCACCAAAGCCGACAACTTCGTGTACTTACTGCAACCAGGGTACAAGGGTTCATCGCCATCCCCAATCACATTGGCAAACTCATAAGGATCAGATCCAATATTGGCAAAATCATTATCATCCATCCCTAATTCTTCAGAAACATAACTGAACCTACTTTGCTCATCTTCTTCCACATTTCTACTAGCATTGGTAGTCCATTCCCAAGGTTCTCTGTGCCATCTCCAAATCTTATAGCTTTGGTCAATTCCATTAAAGTATAAGTGTTCCCTTATAATTCCAACCCCAAACAATCGAATATTCCCACATTTAACACATGGACAACGAATCTCAGTTGTATTTCCAAGATTTTCTAACGCAAAATTCAAAAATCCTTCCACCCCTAACTCATATGCCTTCGATCTTCTATCCGCATGCATCCATGACTTATATATCTCACACTCTATCAAATTCATATAAATATATATATATATTAAAGTGGAAAGACCAGCAATGAAACACTACCTCATTCAAATAGCAGAGAACAAAATGAAAATTAAATATAAAACATGGAAAAGACGACGGTTTAAAAAAATAATCGTCGTTTAATATACATTCCGACGACGGCATCTATAGTCACCGTCGTCATTAAGATACCCAAACCCAGAAATTTGAACGGTGTTCTGGTAGCCTAAAGACGACGTTTAATGGAGAAACAGTCGTCTTTAGGCTACCAGTTGCGGCTTAAAACGCAGACGACGGGAGTAAATGAACAACCGACGTATAATAAACATTTGGACGACGGTTTGATCCTTCAACCGTCGTCGTAGTTAAAAAAAAAATAGCTTAAATCTCCCATCCCCATTCCTTTTCCAAGAACCCATGGCCAAACAAACATAAAATAACCCAAACAGAGAGCAATTATTACAAGATTGCAAACACCAAAACCCTAATATAGCTACCAACGAAAACATTTATGGATTTAAGAAGAGATTAGGGTTGTACTTACATGGATATTGAGAGAGAGCTGCGAGAATATAACAACTGCTTCAGAGAGAGCTTGGAGAATCTACGTACCCAATGCTTTGAGAGAGATCTTGGAGAATCTACGTACCCAATGCTTTGAGAGAGAGCTGAGAGAATATAACAAAAGCTTGAGAGAGAGCTGAGAGAATTAGGATTAAAGGGACTAGAGTTGTACTTACATGGATATTGAGAGAGAGCTGGGAGAACGAAAACTTTCAGACAAATTTATGTTGAAGAGAGAGAATGAACTATTTGAGGGTTAAAGGGAAATTCTGAAAATTTTAGGTCGCGGTCAAAAATTTTTAAGTACCGCGTTTTTCAACCACGACGGTCAACACTTACACTGACGTCTAATAATTACTTACAACGGCGGTTGTTATAAAATACCGACGTTGTAAACACTAAGGACGTCGCTATTTTATAAACGACGTCGTCAACCGAATTCAATTAGTCTTTGTTAATGTAGTTGACCAAAAACAGCGGGAGAAAACCGGTGTCGTTTCAAAAAACCCTAAACCCTAAACCCTAAACCCTAAATTTTAAAATAATTTTTTAAAAATACACAAGTACGAGAAAAATGAACCGAAAATTGCTATGGTTTCCTTACAACATTGCCTTCTACAATAGTAGGCTAAAATATGAATTTCATAATTTTGAATTTATGGGCACCAATGGATCACATAAACCTTAGGGTTATGTTATGTAAAGTATAAGGAGTACCATGCTTTGTCTCTAAATTTGTTTGAATTTTGTTATCATTTGAACTTTGAAAACTAAAATTACATTTTTCAGGCCTTAACGGGCAAGATATTGTCTCAATCAGTGCATAGAATTTGCCGGTATATTTTTCGGATTTTGTTTTGAATATATTATTAATATTAGTAATTAAATACAATAAAAAAATATTTCCAAAATTATATTTTTTAAAGCTTTAGGATAGAGACAATATTCCAATGCTTGGTAGTTTTCAGTATAATTTTTGGATATAGTTATGAATTTAATATGGATTTAAATAAAATATAAAAGTCAATAAAAATTAAATTAAAAATGACCTAGCCGACGTTGTATCCCTTTACAACGACTTTAAACATAATAAACCGACGTTGAAACTATATTTAAGAATATACACAGGATGAATTAATTATAAACCGTCGTTGTTATGACTATTACACGTCATTTTAGTGTATATAACGGACGTTGTTTAAATATATAAAGGCGGATATTTAAGAATATCCGCCTTTGTATAGTATTACAACGTCGATAAGGTTATACTAACCGACGTAGTATATGAATACAAATTCATTTATACAGGATGAATTAATTATAAACCGTCGTTGTTATTACTATTACACGTCATTTTAGTGTATATAACTGACGTTGTTTATATATATAAAGGCGAATATTTAAGAATATCCGCATTTGTATAGTATTACGACGTCGATAAGGTTATACTAACCGACGTAGTATATGAATTCATATTCTTTTATACAGGATGAATTAATTATAAACCGTCGTTGTTATTACTATTACACGTCATTTTAGTGTATATAACTGACGTTGTTTAAATACACAAAGGCGGATATTTAGGAATATCCGCCTTTGTATATTATTTAGACGTCGATAAGGTTATACTAACGGACGTAGTATATGAGTACAAATTCATTTATACAGGATGAATTAATTATAAACCGTCGTTGTTATGACTATTACACGTCGTTTTTAAGAATTACCGTCGATGTTATATTTCCATTTACTGCAAGACGACCATTGTGTACACGTATGAGACGTGTAAATTAGAATCAGACGTCGGTGTTTGGGAACTAAACAAGTTTTAAAACAAAATTTAATTTTTTTGATTTTTGTTCGCTTGATTACAACAAAATATTTATGTACATTTTAAATAAACTAAATTAAACCTGAACATTGTTCATAAATATTTATCTACATCAATTATCCTTCGGTAATTGCTTGTTCACGAATTCTGCCCATTCATGCCTAACTTCGTCAATATCCTCTTGTTTATACTGAAGTTTATCTTTTTTCTTGTCAAACTGCAAAATAAACCAAAAAAACCGACGTGTCATAAGGATACAAACGACGGTTTTAAACAAAAATATGACGTAGTAAAATAAAGAAAGTATATCTAAAATGTTGCGTTTTACCTTCTTCTCGAAATTTAGGTCTGGATCATGAATTATATCTCTCATGAATCGCATCACGTAATAGCCACACTCTACACTTGTTGGTTGTTCAGGATTGCCGAGTAGATTTTTCCAAATGGCCTGCTGTTTACGTGAATTTTTATTTATATGAATGTTAAACATTTTAATTGACCTGTTACAAGAAAACAAAGGGTGTTAATGACAAAACAAAAAATTTAAATACAAATAGTAACCGTCGTGGTAAATCAGTCAAAACGACGGAGTTTTTAAACCAAGACGTTATATTTTGTTTAAAACGGCGGTAAAACCTAACCGTCGTTGTGTAACGTTATAACGTCGGTAAGAGTAAAAAACGTCGTATGACAAAAAATTGAGCAGAAAAAATTAAAACGTTCTTAAATAAAACGCAAACGACGTGGTAGTTAAATTAAAACGACGTTTTTAAGAAAATACTGACGTGGTAGTTAAATTAAAACGCCGATAATATCTTCCCGTCGTTATATTTAATAATAACGTCGGTATTATTAAAAACCGTCGTTTATTTAAATACTTTATAGGAAAAATCTTAAATCAGAAGAAATCAACTTACGTATTCACTATATTTTTCATTTCGTCGTCAACCAAGCGTTTTGGCAGTGAATTCATGTAATAGGCAGTCTCCGTTAATGGTCTCACAATTACCATCACCCAATGACCCCTGCACATAATGATTCATATTAGAAAGAAAAATATTAGAAGCTCAGGAAAATACTTTAAATGGTACTAACCCTGGATTATAAGGGACCAAGAAAAATTGATTCCCATCTGCTGTATTCAGGCGGTTTGACAGGTTTTTTATTCGGTCTGATATTGATCCAGCTCCAGAGCTCACTAGCCCAGGGTCCACGAGGCCAACAAGGTTTACAATATTTGCCATTTTTAAATAGTCAAATAGGAACCTAAATATATGAAAGTCAATTAAATGAGATTTTAATTTAAAAGAAAGGAAAATGTAAAACAAAATGGGATTAGGGAGAATTACCTCATGTATACTGATATCACTGTGGTTCCTATCTCAACCATGGAACCAAACTGCAAAACATCTTCAGTGAAGAGGAAGGTATCATGCTCAAAGCCAAACACTTCCTTGGGCATGTGAATTGTTAGAGCCTCGTTACCAGGCAACAACTTGGTCCGGAAATGTTGGCATAAGGCTAACAGAGGAGGTGGCATGTCTAGCTTTGAGAGATCCTGTTAAAAGAAATTAATAAAGAAATATAAGTTAGTTTGTGTGTGAACTAAAATAAACGACTCTAACTAAACACAAAAAACAGACGTGGTATATAATATAAACGACGGTTTCTAGTTAATACCGACGGAGGAAAGGTTATACACGTCGGTAAATAGATAACCGTCGTTGTATTGAATTTATAACGTCGCTATACTATAGAAAGGTCGTCTAATATAAATACAGTTAATGAAATCGTGAAATAGACGACGGTTTATAAAAGCGTCGTGGTATTTAACGAAACACGACGTGTATTGTAAGAAACAAACGTATATACCGTCGTTATTTTAAATTTTAACGTCGGCTATTAAAAGGAGCGACGTCTTTTTAAAATTTAAAAAGCAGAAATAGAAAATAGCAGAGATTTTACCGTGTCCTCTTTCTCTTTTGCAGCAGTATCAGCTTCAGGCTTCGGATCTTCTAATTCCAAAGCTAGGGGTATGATATTAGTGGCCCTAGAGCAGCTTGCCTTATCAGACATTGGATTTTTTGGGCTTTGATCTTGAGGGGGTAAAATAATTGGAGGAATTGGAGTCCTTGGAGAAATTGAGGTTTGGAGCATCTGGCTGGGATCAAAATTAGGAACTAGTTGACGGATATATGCCAACATAGCCTCCCTCTCTGCTCTGACTGCTTCCATTATAGTTTCCCTTGACTTCGCCTCAATCCTCAAGGTCTCTTCTCTGACTGCCTCCCTCACACTTTCCTTCAATTTGTCACCAAATTTCACTCTCTGCTGTTTCGGCAAATTGAAGAACTGAGTTGGGGTAACGCCAGCACCAGCTCCTCTGACTCTCCCACCATGCTCGGGGGTTCCCAAAGCCAGAGTCAAGATATCATTGCTCCCGGAGACAGTCAGAGTGCCTTCGGAGACTTGCTTTTGCAAATCATCCTAAAAGAGAGAAAGAGAGATTGTTAGAACCTGAGCAGGGTGTATGACAGATACATATACCGACGTTGTAAATTATAAACAACGACGGTTTTTCTTAAATGACTGACGTGGTATTAATTTAAAACGTCTGTATATAAATACCGTCGTTGTTTATACTTTACAACGTCGGTATATAAAAATACGTCGTATATTCAAAATAAAACAGATTAAGACATAAATCAAAGACCGTCGTAGTATTCAAAGTAAGACGACGGATTATTAAACAAACAGACGTAGATGTCCAATTCCATACGGCTGCACAAAATTACCGTCGTTGTATAAGCATTCTAACGTCTAGATAAGATAAAACCGTCATAAGTTTTAATGAAGAAGTGAAAAAACTCGATTGAAATATGCATTCTTTTCCAGAAATTGTGCACCACAAATTTCAATGAAATAGACAGAGAGAGGGAGAGTGTGTGCGTGAGTAAACTTAAAACAAAAATGCAGTTCATAGAATAATTTAATCCGTCGTATTAATTCTATCTAGACGTCTACTTTATTCAAAAACCGACGTCCTATTCATTTTTAAACGTCCGTAAATTTAGCCCGTCGTGGTGTTCATTTTATAACGTCGCTTATTTAAAGATAAACGACGTCTATACCAAAATAAAACACTCTGTTTTTTCAAATTTAGAACAGAGTTAGTGAGACTTACGATTAGTTTTGCCTTCTCTGCAGCCTTTGGATCAGGGATGTTTCCTGTTTTATCTTCTCTTGCTTTCTTCCACAGAACAGCTCGATCGATTTCTTGACCTTCGGGCATGGTTTTCTACCAATTGGTCCGTCAAACCAACATACCCTTTTCTAGACAACCTATGGTTGTACTCCAATTTCTCCCTCCTCTCCTTCTGCTCAGCATGCTTAGCCTTAACATCTGGGGTTAACCTTGAAACTACGAAGGCATCCCATTGCGATTTCTCTATGAACTTATAAAGCGCAGGGATTTCTCTTAACCTCTCCCTGTCATGTGCGTAAGGAAGGATATACTGCCTAGTTACGTTATACTTGAAATCCTACAATTTTTTGGCGGCAGACTGCAAGACCAAGTTCTTGTAACTATCCCCAATAACATAGGACATTTGAACAGCTTCCCAAATCTGCTCCTTCACGTCCTTGGGTAATTGTTTCCATTTCTTGTCCACAAGAGGGACTCTGGTGCGTGCCAATACACCAATGAAATCTATAGGGGTAAGAAATTGGACAATTCAGGTTCAAAGGCAGTTCGTTCCTTATAGGAGTGTTTGGTGTATTCCGTAGTTCTAGCGATTGGATTTCCCTCAAAGCTCACCAAATGACTCCTCCCACCATATTATGATGATGCCCAAGTTTTGGGCTCGATCGGAAATCAATAGGGGTAAGAAATTGGACAATTCAGGTTCAAAGGCGTTCGTTCCTTATAGGAGTTGTTGGTGTATTCCGTACTTCTAGCGATTGGATTTCACTCAAAACTCACCAAATGACTCCTCCCACCATATTATGATGATGCCCAAGTTTTGGGCTCGATCGGAAATCCATAGGGGTAAGAAATTGGACAATTCAAGTTCGAAGGCAGTTCGTTCCGAATTGGAGTGGTTGGTGTATTGCATAGTTCTAGAGATTAGATTTCACTCAAAACTCACCAAATGACTCATCCCACCATATTATGTTGATGCCCAAGTTTTGGGCTCGACCGGAAATCCATGGGGGTAAGAAATTGGACAATTCAGGTTCAAAGGCAGTTCGTTCCTTATAGGAGTGGGTGGTGTATTCCGTAGTTCTAGCGATTGGATTTCACTCAAGACTCACCAAATGACTCCTCCCACCATATTATGATGATGCCCAAGTTTTGGGCTCGATCAGAAATCAATAGGGGTAAGAAATTGGACAATTCAGGTTCAAAGGCGTTCGTTCCTTATAGGAGTTGTTAGTGTATTCCGTGCTTCTAGCGATTGGATTTCACTCAAAACTCACCAAATGACTCCTCCCACCATATTATGATGATGCCCAAGTTTTGGGCTCGATCGAAAATCAATAGGGGTAAGAAATTGGACAATTCAGGTTCAAAGGCAGTTCGTTCCTTATAGGAGTGGTTGGTGTATTCCATAGTTCTAGCGATTGGATTTCACTCAAAACTCACCAAATGACTCCTCCCACCATATTCTGATGATGCCCAAGTTTTGGGCTCGATCGGAAATCAATAGGGGTAAGAAATTGGACAATTCAGGTTCAAAGGCAGTTCGTTCCATATAGGAGTGGTTGGTGTATTGCATACTTCTAGCGATTGGATTTCACTCAAAACTCACCAAATGACTCCTCCCACCATATTATGATGATGTCCAAGTTTTGGGCTCGATCGGAAATCAATAGGGGTAAGAAATTGGACAATTCAGGTTCAAAGGCAGTTCGTTCCTTATAGGAGTGGTTGGTGTATTCCGTACTTCTAGCGATTGGATTTCACTCTAAACTCACCAAATGACTCATCCCTCCATATTTTGATGATGCCCAAGTTTTGGGCTCGATCGGAAATCAATAGGGGTAAGAAATTGGACAATTCAGGTTCAAAGGCAGTTCGTTCCTTATAGGAGTGGTTGGTGTATTCCGTAGTTCTAGCATTTGAATTTCACTCAAAACTCACCAAATGACTCCTAACACCATACTGTGATGATGCCCAAGTTTTGGGCTCGATCGGAAATCAATAGGGGTAAGAAATTGGACAATTCAGGTTCCAAGGCAGTTCGTTCCTTATAGGAGTGGTTGGTGTATTCCGTAGTTCTAGCGATTGGATTTCACTCAAAACTCACCAAATGACTCATCCCACCATATTATGTTGATGCCCAAGTTTTGGGCTCGACCGGAAATCCATGGGGGTAAGAAATTGGACAATTCAGGTTCAAAGGCAGTTCGTTCCTTATAGGAGTGGGTGGTGTATTCCGTAGTTCTAGCGATTGGATTTCACTCAAGACTCACCAAATGACTCCTCCCACCATATTATGATGATGCCCAAGTTTTGGGCTCGATCGGAAATCAATAGGGGTAAGAAATTGGACAATTCAGGTTCAAAGGCAGTTCGTTCCTTATAGGAGTTGTTAGTGTATTCCGTAGCTTCTAGCGATTGGATTTCACTCAAAACTCACCAAATGACTCCTCCCACCATATTATGATGATGCCCAAGTTTTGGGCTCGATCGGAAATCAATAGGGGTAAGAAATTGGACAATTCAGGTTCAAAGGCAGTTCGTTCCTTATAGGAGTGGTTGGTGTATTCCATAGTTCTAGCGATTGGATTTCACTCAAAACTCACCAAATGACTCCTCCCACCATATTATGATGATGCCCAAGTTTTGGGCTCGATCGGAAATCAATAGGGGTAAGAAATTGGACAATTCAGGTTCAAAGGCAGTTCGTTCCATATAGGAGTGGTTGGTGTATTGCATACTTCTAGCGATTGGATTTCACTCAAAACTCACCAAATGACTCCTCCCACCATATTATGATGATGTCCTAGTTTTGGGCTCGATCGGAAATCGATAGGGGTGAGAAATTGGACAATTCAGGTTCAAAGGCAGTTCTTTCCTTATAGGAGTGGTTGGTGTATTCCACAGTTCTAGCGATTGGATTTCACTCAAAACTCAGCAAATGAGCTCCTCCCACCATATTATAATGATGACCAAGTTTTGGGCTCGATCGGAAATCCATTGGGTAAGAAATTGGACAATTCAAGTTCGAAGGCAGTTCGTTCCGAATTGGAGTGGTTGGTGTATTGCATAGTTCTAGCAATTGGATTTCACTCAAAACTCACCAAATGACTACTCCCACCATATTATGATGATGCCCAAGTTTTGGGCTCGATCAGGAAATCAATAGGGGTAAGAAATTGGACAATTCATGTTCGAAAGGCAGTTCGTTCCTTATTGGAGTGGTTGGTGTATTCCGTAGTTCTAGCAATTGGATTTCACTCAAAACTCACCAAATGACTCCTCCCACCATATTATGATGATGCCCAAGTTTTGGGCTCGATCGGAAATCAATAGGGGTAAGAAATTGGACAATTCAGGTTCAAAGGCAGTTCGTTCCTATTAGGAGTGGTTGGTGTATTCCGTAGTTCTAGCGATTGGATTTCACTCAAAACTCACCAAATGACTCCTCCCACCATATTATGATGATGCCCAAGTTTTGGGCTCGATCGGAAATCAATAGGTGTAAGAAATTGGACAATTCAGGTTCAAAGGCAGTTCGTTCCATATAGGAGTGGTTGGTGTATTCCGTAGTTCTAGCGATTGGATTTCACTCAAAACTCACCAAATGACTCCTCCCACCATATTATGATGATGCCCAAGTTTTGGGCTCGATCGGAAATCAATAGGGGTAAGAAATTGGACAATTCAGGTTCAAAGGCAGTTCGTTCCTTATAGGAGTGGTTGGTGTATTCCGTACTTCTAGCGATTGGATTTCACTCAAAACTCACCAAATGACTCCTCCCACCATATTATGATGATGCCCAAGTTTTGGGCTCGATCGGAAATCAATAGGGGTAAGAAATTGGACAATTCAAGTTCAAAGGCAGTTCGTTCCTTATAGGAGTGGTTGGTGTATTCCGTAGTTCTAGCGATTGGATTTCACTCAAAACTCACCAAATGACTCCTCCCACCATATTATGATGATGCCCAAGTTTTGGGCTCGATCGGAAATCAATAGGGGTAAGAAATTGGACAATTCAAGTTCAAAGGCAGTTCGTTCCTTATAGGAGTGGTTGGTGTATTCCGTAGTTCTAGCGATTGGATTTCACTCAAAACTCACCAAATGACTCCTCCCACCATATTATGATGATGCCCAAGTTTTGGGCTCGATCGGAAATCAATAGGGGTAAGAAATTGGACAATTCAGGTTCAAAGGCAGTTCGTTCCTTATAGGAGTGGTTGGTGTATTCCGTAGTTCTAGCGATTGGATTTCACTCAAAACTCACCAAATGACTCCTCCCACCATATTATGATGATGCCCAAGTTTTGGGCTCGATCGGAAATCAATAGGGGTAAGAAATTGGACAATTCAGGTTCAAAGGCAGTTCGTTCCTATAGGAGTGGTTGGTGTATTCCGTAGTTCTAGCGATTGGATTTCACTCAAAACTCACCAAATGACTCCTCCCACCATATTATGATGATGCCCAAGTTTTGGGCTCGATCGGAAATCAATAGGGGTAAGAAATTGGACAATTCAGGTTCAAAGGCAGTTCGTTCCTTATAGGAGTGGTTGGTGTATTCCGTAGTTCTAGCGATTGGATTTCACTCTAAAACTCACCAAATGACTCATCCCACCATATTATGATGATGCCCAAGTTTTGGGCTCGATCGGAAATCAATAGGGGTAAGAAATTGGACAATTCAGGTTCAAAGGCAGTTCGTTCCTTATAGGAGTGGTTGGTGTATTCCGTAGTTCTAGCGATTGGATTTCACTCAAAACTCACCAAATGACTCCTCCACCATATTATGATGATGCCCAAGTTTTGGGCTCGATCGGAAATCAATAGGGGTAAGAATTGGACAATTCAGGTTCAAAGGCAGTTCGTTCCTTATAGGAGTGGTTGGTGTATTCCGTAGTTCTAGCGATTGGATTTCACTCAAAACTCACCAAATGACTCCTCCCACCATATTATGATGATGCCCAAGTTTTGGGCTCGATCGGAAATCAATAGGGGTAAGAAATTGGACAATTCAGGTTCAAAGGCAGTTCGTTCCTTATAGGAGTGGTTGGTGTATTCCGTACTTCTAGCGATTGGATTTCACTCAAAACTCACCAAATGACTCCTCCCACCATATTATGATGATGCCCAAGTTTTGGGCTCGATCGGAAATCAATAGGGGTAAGAAATTGGACAATTCAGGTTCAAAGGCAGTTCGTTCCTATATGGAGTGGTTGGTGTATTCATAGTTCTAGCGATTGGATTTCACTCAAAACTCACCAAATGACTCCTCCCACCATATTATGATGATGCCCAAGTTTTGGGCTCGATCGGAAATCAATAGGGGTAAGAAATTGGACAATTCAAGTTCGAAGGCAGTTCGTTCCGAATTGGAGTGGTTGGTGTATTGCATAGTTCTAGCGATTGGATTTCACTCAAAACTCACCAAATGACTCCTCCCACCATATTATGATGATGCCCAAGTTTTGGGCTCGATCGGAAATCCATAGGGGTAAGAAATTGGACAATTCAAGTTCGAAGGCAGTTCGTTCCTAATTGGAGTGGTTGGTGTATTGCAGTAGTTCTAGCGATTGGATTTCACTCAAAACTCACCAAATGACTCCTCCCACCATATTATGATGATGCCCAAGTTTTGGGCTCGATCGGAAATCAATAGGGGTAAGAAATTGGACAATTCAGGTTCAAAGGCAGTTCGTTCCTTATAGGAGTGGTTGGTGTATTCCATAGTTCTAGCGATTGGATTTCACTCAAAACTCACCAAATGACTCCTCCCACCATATTATGATGATGCCCAAGTTTTGGGCTCGATCGGAAATCAATAGGGGTAAGAAATTGGACAATTCAGGTTCAAAGGCAGTTCGTTCCTTATAGGAGTGGTTGGTGTATTCCGTACTTCTAGCGATTGGATTTCACTCAAACTCACCAAATGACTCCTCCCACCATATTATGATGATGCCCAAGTTTTGGGCTCGATCGGAAATCAATAGGGGTAAGAAATTGGACAATTCAAGTTCAAAGGCAGTTCGTTCCTTATAGGAGTGGTTGGTGTATTCCGTAGTTCTAGCCTTTGCATTTCACTCCAAACTCACCAAATGACTCCTCCCACCATACTATGATAATGCCCAAGTTTTGGGCTCGATCGGAAATCAATACGGGAAAGAAATTGGACAATTCAGGTTCGAAGGCAGTTCGTTCCGAATTGGAGTGGTTGGTGTATTGCATAGTTCTAGCGATTGGATTTCACTCTAAACTCACCAAATGACTCCTCCCACCATATTATGATGATGCCCAAGTTTTGGGCTCGATCAGAAATAAATAGGGTAAGAAATTGGACAATTCAGGTTCAAAGGCAGTTCGTTCCTTATAGGAGTGGTTGGTGTATTCCGTAGTTCTAGCGATTGGATTTCACTCAAAACTCACCAAATGACTCCTCCCACCATATTATGATGATGCCCAAGTTTTGGGCTCGATCGGAAATCAATAGGGGTAAGAAATTGGACAATTCAGGTTCAAAGGCAGTTCGTTCCGTATATGGAGTGGTTGGTGTATTGCAGTAGTTCTAGCGATTGGATTTCACTCAAAACTCACCAAATGACTCCTCCCACCATATTATGATGATGCCCAAGTTTTGGGCTCGATCAGGAAATCAATAGGGGTAAGAAATTGGACAATTCATGTTCGAATGCAGTTCGTTCCTTATAGGAGTGGTTGGTGTATTCCGTAGTTCTAGCGATTGGATTTCACTCAAAACTCACCAAATGACTCCTCCCACCATATTATGATGATGCCCAAGTTTTGGGCTCGATCGGAAATCCATAGGGGTAAGAAATTGGACAATTCAAGTTCGAAGGCAGTTCGTTCCGAATTGGAGTGGTTGGTGTATTGCATAGTTCTAGCGATTGGATTTCACTCAAAACTCACCTAAATGACTACTCCCACCATATTATGATGATGCCCAAGTTTTGGGCTCGATCAGAAATCAATAGGGGTAAGAAATTGGGACAATTCATGTTCGAAGGCAGTTCGTTCCTTATAGGTAGTGGTTGGTGTATTCCGTAGTTCTAGCGATTGGATTTCACTCTAAACTCACCAAATGACTCATCCCACCATATTATGATGATGCCCAAGTTTTGGGCTCGATCGGAAATCAATAGGGGTAAGAAATTGGACAATTCAGGTTCAAAGGCAGTTCGTTCCTTATAGGAGTGGTTGGATGTATTCCGTAGTTCTAGCGATCTGATTTCACTCAAAACTCACCAAATGACTCCTCCCACCATATTATGATGATGCCCAAGTTTTGGGCTCGATCGGAAATCAATAGGGGTAAGAAATTGGACAATTCAGGTTCAAAGGCAGTTCGTTCCTTATAGGAGTGGTTGGTGTATTCCGTAGTTCTAGCGATTGGATTTCACTCAAAACTCACCAAATGACTCCTCCCACCATATTATGATGATGCCCAAGTTTTGGGCTCGATCGGAAATCCATAGGGGTAAGAAATTGGACAATTCAGGTTCGAAGGCAGTTCGTTCCTATATGGAGTGGTTGGTGTATTCCGTAGTTCTAGCGATTGGATTTCACTCAAAACTCACCAAATGACTCCTCCCACCATATTATGATGATGCCCAAGTTATGGGCTCGATCAGAAATCAATAGGGGTAAGAAATTGGACAATTCAGGTTCCAAGGCAGTTCGTTCCTTATAGGAGTGGTTGGTGTATTCCTTAGTTCTAGCGATTGGATTTCACTCAAGACTCACCAAATGACTCCTCCCACCATATTATGATGATGCACAAGTTTTGGGCTCGATCGGAAATCAATAGGGGTAAGAAATTGGACAATTCAGGTTCAAAGGCGTTCGTTCCTTATAGGAGTTGTTAGTGTATTCCGTACTTCTAGCGATTGGATTTCACTCAAAACTCACCAAATGACTCCTCCCACCATATTATGATGATGCCCAAGTTTTGGGCTCGATCGGAAATCAATAGGGGTAAGAAATTGGACAATTCAGGTTCAAAGGCAGTTCGTTCCTTATAGGAGTGGTTGGTGTATTCCGTACTTCTAGCGATTGGATTTCACTCTAAATTCACCAATTGACTCATCTGATCAGTTCATAATTGTATATCATTTTGTACCTCTCTAGCTTATGATTTGGTTATGTTATTGAGTTAAACTTGTGCTTTTAATCCCTTTTCTGTTTGTCATTCAGTTCATTGGGCCTTAGGTAGCAATGGTGGCTTTGGATAAGAAGAGTTGCAAAGGGGTGCAAAAACGAGCAGACTGAGTTAGCAATTCATTTCGGACTTATCTTTTTCATCTGAGCTTGGATTGGGCCAAATCACTTGTGGTTGGAAAGAGGAGATTCTGAACTGCAGGATGGACTACTCAAACATATCAATTGATGAATGCCAAGCCCAATCCGTGAGCCCATCAAATTGCACACCATGCTCAGGTTTGCAGCTGCCAACTGTTTTCCAGCAACCAAAAGAAAACCCATGTGAAGAAAGCTGGAGGTGCAGCAGCAAAAGAAGTATGGGATGAAAGTGATTCCAACCACACTACCATAGACAAGATGAAGTGAGAGTTATGGGTTGTATTAAAGGAGGAATGGTGGTGTTGGAATTCATCATGATGTTCCTCCCTCTTAGCCCTATAAATAGAGAAGTCCACAACCCCAAACACCATCAACCCCCACACAATTCACTCCAGCCATCCTCCACACTTCCATCATTCCATCAACACATCCAGAAATCATCCCCAAACATTCCCACAACCCCAAACACTCCAGAAATCAACCCAAGACTCTAAACTGCCCCAAATCCCCAAAATAGCTCCAGAAAGCCTCCCTTCCATTTCCCTACGAATTTCCTCTTTCTCAGCCATCATCACTCACCCAAACTCATCCCAAATCACCTCCATATCCTTCGTACATCCTTCTAGACGTGGAGAAGCTCTTGAAGAAGCATTGGACACCACAAGAACTTCAGAAAAGGGTTTCTTTTACTCTTATGGCTTTCATTATGTTTTCCCATTTTTGTTTTAGTTTCTTTTCCATTATGAGTAGCTAAATCCATAACTAGGGCTTCGATGTAACCTAACATGAATATTCTGGGTTTATAAGTTCGGAGTTTCAAGTTTGATTCATGATTCATGTTCTTATTCATTATGCTTATAAGTTAACATGCTTGTTTGAATGATTGATCACCATTAGAACTTGTTTGTTAACTATCTTCGTTTGAATTAAGAGTAGACACCATGCTTTAATTCGAATTGAACTATGAATAGGAAGAGTATGTATGGACATTCGACAACAGGGATTAGATACATGCTTGGTTGTTTAAATTGTTCTTCTATGCTTATTGGGTTCCTAATGCTTAATTTTAGGTTAGACAACAAATGATCAAATTAGGGAATTAGAAACACAAGGTTAGGACCAAACACCATGGCCTAATCATACTTTAGCTAGAATCAATCTTTGAATATGAATTAGACTTGTTACTTGACTCCTTATAACCCAGAGTTGAATTGTTATGGTGATTCGAATGCCCTAGTCTCCAAATCCGTTTTCCAGCCCTTCAAAATCACTCTTTGTTACACTTATTTATTTGCTTTCATTTGCAATTTCAGTTTGCTCACTTCCTTTCACAATCACAATCACTCTCACTTTAATTTCTGTTTTAGACTTAACTTCCTAGTCTTGACCAACTAACTTCCTAACTTCTTGAATTCGGTAATCTACGTACATAACTAATTTGAACTTCTCAGTCTTCGTGGGTACGACCTCGTACTTGTCTTGCTATACTACTAATTGCCCCGTACAATTGCGAGTTAACATAATATTAACAACATCATCCCACCATATTATGATGATGCCCAAGTTTTGGGCTCGATCGGAAATCAATAGGGGTAAGAAATTGGACAATTCAGGTTCAAAGGCAGTTCGTTCCTTATAGGAGTGGTTGGTGTATTCCGTAGTTCTAGCGATTGAATTTCACTCAAAACTCACCAAATGACTCCTTCCACCATATTATGATGATGCCCAAGTTTTGGGCCTCGATCGGAAATCAATTGGGGTAAGAAATTGGACAATTCAAGTTCGAAGGCAGTTCGTTCCGAATTGGAGTGGTTGGTGTATTGCATAGTTCTAGCGATTGGATTTCACTCAAAACTCACCAAATGACTCCTCCCACCATATTATGATGATGCCCAAGTTTTGGGCTCGATCAGAAATCAATAGGGGAAAGAAATTGGACAATTCATGTTCGAATGCAGTTCGTTCCTTATAGGAGTGGTTGGTGTATTCCGTAGTTCTAGCGATTGGATTTCACTCAAAACTCACCAAATGACTCCTCCCACCATATTATGATGATGCCCAAGTTTTGGGCTCGATCGGAAATCAATAGGGGTAAGAAATTGGACAATTCAGGTTCAAAGGCAGTTCGTTCCTTATAGGAGTGGTTGGTGTATTCCGTAGTTCTAGCGATTGGATTTCACTCAAAACTCACCAAATGACTCCTCCCACCATATTATGATGATGCCCAAGTTTTGGGCTCGATCGGAAATCAATAGGGGTAAGAAATTGGACAATTCAGGTTCAAAGGCAGTTCGTTCCTTATAGGAGTGGTTGGTGTATTCCGTAGTTCTAGCTATTGGATTTCACTCAAAACTCACCAAATGACTCCTCCCACCATATTATGATGATGCCCAAGTTTTGGGCTCGATCGGAAATCAATAGGGGTAAGAAATTGGTACAATTCAGGTTCAAAGGCAGTTCGTTCCTTATAGGAGTGGCTTGGTGTATTCCGTAGTTCTAGCTATTGGATTTCACTCAAAACTCACCAAATGACTCCTCCCACCATATTATGATGATGCCCAAGTTTTGGGCTCGATCGGAAATCAATAGGGGTAAGAAATTGGACAATTCATGTTCGAAATGCAGTTCGTTCCTTATAGGAGTGGTTGGTGTATTCCGTAGTTCTAGCGATTGGATTTCACTCAAAACTCACCAAATGACTCCTCCCACCATATTATGATGATGCCCAAGTTTTGGGCTCGATCGGAAATCAATAGGGGTAAGAAATTGGACAATCCAGGTTCAAAGGCAGTTCGTTCCTTATAGGAGTGGTTGGTGTATTCCGTAGTTCTAGCTATTGGATTTCACTCAAAACTCACCAAATGACTCCTCCCACCATATTATGATGATGCCCAAGTTTTGGGCTCGATCGGAAATCAATAGGGGTAAGAAATTGGACAATTCAGGTTCAAAGGCAGTTCGTTCCTTATAGGAGTGGTTGGTGTATTCCGTAGTTCTAGCGATTGGATTTCACTCAAAACTCACCAAATGACTCCTCCCACCATATTATGATGATGCCCAAGTTTTGGGCTCGATCGGAAATCAATAGGGGTAAGAAATTGGACAATTCAGGTTCAAAGGCAGTTCGTTCCTTATAGGAGTGGCTGGTGTATTCCGTAGTTCTAGCGATTGGATTTCACTCAAAACTCACCAAATGACTCCTCCCACCATATTATGATGATGCCCAAGTTTTGGGCTCGATCGGAAATCAATAGGGGTAAGAAATTGGACAATTCAGGTTCAAAGGCAGTTCGTTCCTTATAGGAGTGGTTGGTGTATTCCGTAGTTCTAGCGATTGGATTTCACTCAAAACTCACCAAATGACTCCTCCCACCATATTATGATGATGCCCAAGTTTTGGGCTCGATCGGAAATCAATAGGGGTAAGAAATTGGACAATTCAGGTTCAAAGGCAGTTCGTTCCTATAGGAGTGGTTGGTGTATTCCGTAGTTCTAGCGATTGGATTTCACTCAAAACTCACCAAATGACTCCTCCCACCATATTATGATGATGCCCAAGTTTTGGGCTCGATCGGAAATCAATAGGGGTAAGAAATTGGACAATTCAAGTTCAAAGGCAGTTCGTTCCTTATGGGAGTGGTTGGTGTATTCCGTAGTTCTAGCGATTGGATTTCACTCAAAACTCACCAAATGACTCCTCCCACCATATTATGATGATGCCCAAGTTTTGGGCTCGATCGGAAATCAATAGGGGTAAGAAATTGGACAATTCAGGTTCAAAGGCAGTTCGTTCCTTATGGGAGTGGTTGTGTATTCCGTAGTTCTAGCGATTGGATTTCACTCAAAACTCACCAAATGACTCCTCCCACCATATTATGATGATGCCCAAGTTCTGGGCTCGATCGGAAATCAATAGGGGTAAGAAATTGGACAATTCATGTTCGAAAGGCAGTTCGTTCCTTATAGGAGTGGTTGGTGTATTCCTATAGTTCTAGCGATTGGATTTCACTCAAAACTCACCAAATGACTCCTCCCACCATATTATGATGATGCCCAAGTTTTGGGCTCGATCGGAAATCAATATGGGTAAGAAATTGGACAATTCAGGTTCAAAGGCAGCTTCGTTCCTTATAGGAGTGGTTGGTGTATTCCGTAGTTCTAGCGATTGGATTTCACTCAAAACTCACCAAATGACTCCTCCCACCATATTATGATGATGCCCAAGTTTTGGGCTCGATCGGAAGTCCAATAGGGGTAAGAAATTGGACAATTCAAGTTCGAAGGCAGATTCGTTCCGAATTAGAGTGGTTGGTGTATTGCATAGTTCTAGCGATTGGATTTCACTCAAAACTCACCAAATGACTCCTCCCACCATATTATGATGATGCCCAAGTTTTGGGCTCGATCGGAAATCAATAGGGGTAAGAAATTGGACAATTCAGGTTCAAAGGCAGTTCGTTCCTTATAGGAGTGGTTGGTGTATTCCTGTAGTTCTAGCGATTGGATTTCACTCAAAACTCACCAAATGACTCCTCCCACCATATTATGATGATGCCCAAGTTTTGGGCTCGATCGGAAATCAATAGGGGTAAGAAATTGGACAATTCAGGTTCAAAGGCAGTTCATTCCTTATTGGAGTGGTTGGTGTATTCCTTAGTTCTAGCGATTGGATTTCACTCAAAACTCACCAAATGACTCCTCCCACCATATTATGATGATGCCCAAGTTTTGGGCTCGATCGGAAATCAATAGGGGTAAGAAATTGGACAATTCAGGTTCAAAGGCAGTTCGTTCCTTATAGGAGTGGTTGGTGTATTCCGTAGTTCTAGCGATTGGATTTCACTCAAAACTCACCAAATGACTCCTCCCACCATATTATGATGATGCCCAAGTTTTGGGCTCGATCGGAAATCAATAGGGGTAAGAAATTGGACAATTCAGGTTCAAAGGCAGTTCGTTCCTTATAGGAGTGGTTGGTGTATTCCGTAGTTCTAGCAATTGGATTTCACTCAAAACTCACCAAATGACTCCTCCCACCATATTATGATGATGCCCAAGTTTTGGGCTCGATCGGAAATCTATAGGGGTAAGAAATTGGACAATTCAAGTTTGAAGGCAGTTCGTTCCGAATTGGACTGGTTGGTGTATTGCATAGTTCTAGCGATTGGATTTCACTCAAAACTCACCAAATGACTCCTCCCACCATATTATGATGATGCCCAAGTTTTGGGCTCGATCGGAAATCAATAGGGGTAAGAAATTGGACAATTCAGGTTCAAAGGCAGTTCGTTCCTTACTAGAGTGGCTGGTGTATTCCGTAGTTCTAGCGATTGGATTTCACTCAAAACTCACCAAATGACTCCTCCCACCATATTATGATGATGCCCAAGTTTTGGGCTCGATCGGAAATCAATAGGGGTAAGAAATTGGACAATTCAGGTTCAAAGGCAGTTCGTTCCTTATAGGAGTGGTTGGTGTATTCCGTAGTTCTAGCGATTGGATTTCACTCAAAACTCACCAAATGACTCCTCCCACCATATTATGATGATGCCCAAGTTTTGGGCTCGATCGGAAATCAATAGGGGTAAGAAATTGGACAATTCAGGTTCAAAGGCAGTTCGTTCCTTATAGGAGTGGCTGGTGTATTCCGTAGTTCTAGCAGATTGGATTTCACTCAAAACTCACCAAATGACTCCTCCCACCATATTATGATGATGCCCAAGTTTTGGGCTCGATCGGAAATCAATAGGGGTAAGAAATTGGACAATTCAAGGTTCAAAGGCAGTTCGTTCCTTATAGGAGTGGTTGGTGTATTCCGTAGTTCTAGCGATTGGATTTCACTCAAAACTCACCAAATGACTCCTCCCACCATATTATGATGATGCCCAAGTTTTGGGCTCGATCGGAAATCAATAGGGGTAAGAAATTGGACAATTCAGGTTCAAAGGCAGTTCGTTTCTTTGAGCAATTAAAGCTATCTTCAAAAGAGAGTCATAAAGAATGCAAGGTTTTTGGAGCAAAAGTTAATCATTAGTGCCATAACCCAAGTGTTGAAAAGAAATAAGTTTGGGGGTATTGATAACTAATCAAAAGAGGTAATGAAGTGTGGCCAATGTAGTCACGACCCTAGGGTGTTATAAGGAGAAGATCATGGTGATCTAGGGTAAAGAGCCACAAAATTAGGCCAAATAAACAGTTATGAAGGTGTTGAAATTATGTTGGAAATCTGCTCATGTATGTGTTCCTTGCTTGTTACAAAGTTCAGTAATCTCTCATACTTTTACCTATGCTTTAGTTGTGCTCAAAATGTTGTTATATCTCCATGTCTCCTCTTTCATTCAACCACTACCCTAAGCCTCATTACAACCCTTGTAAAGTCCTTTTGATCCTTGGTATTGTATGGTATTACTGTGGAGAGCTGATTTGATAACGAGCTTATGGGGTTCGAAATTCTTGATTGTGCTCTAAGTGTGTGCGCATGTACTTATTTGAGTTGCAGGTTTTGTTCTGATTTGGCATTCACACACTACACTTAAGGATGTCATTGTAAGCCTTGCACACTCTTGAATCATGTGTGGAACTTAGATTGTGATTGTTGTGTTTCTATGGAACCATATACTATGGTGATTCTTTGAGGATATTGTTTGGAAGGCTAGCTGCTTCTTTCCTGTTTCCAAAGTTGTAGTTTTATTTTGTTTTGCTCGAGGACTAGCAAAATCTAAGTTTGGGGGTATTTGATATGTTCATAATTTCACACATTTGCATGCCTTCTTTACTTAGTGATTTTGTTTAGTTTCTCTTTATTTTGAGTCACTTACCTATGTTTGTGTGTTTTGTAGGTTAAGACAGCAAGATATCACATTTGACACAATCCATGCATATTAAGGGCTGATTGGCACAAGAGGAATATAAACTTAAAGACAGACCCAATTTGGGCCACACTCTCCTTGTCAGTGCAGCTTCGTAGGTCATCTTGCAAGCCTCATTTCAGCAACTTACACAACTCAAATGAGGAGACGTCCTTCATAGAAGTTGTTCAGATTGATGTCTAGTATAACATACCCAAAATTCAGCCCAATTGGACATATATGGAGTCCTTAGCCCGTCAAACACTGAACCATGCTCAGGAGGATTTTAATATGCAGTTGCCAGCTAATGAGCCTTGTGTTTCACACCTCCCTTGAGCCAAGTGCCTCACCTCAGTTGTACCTGACTTTAGACCAAACATGTTGAGCAAATTAGGGAGTCATTTCAGCATTGGAAGTCTCAAGGAGCAAAACAAGGCATGCTTAATTATGGGGAAACATGTTTGCACAAATCAAGGAACAGTTTCCAGGATTTCTGGTGGGCTGTCTACACCAGCTTAGGGGAGGACGAATTGGCAGTCTATAAATAGAGAGTTGCAGCTCATTCACAGGGAGACAAAAAAGGAGTTAGACACATACATCCACTTCATCCATTACTCTCATACACACATTCAGATTCACCACAAAGAGAGAAGAGAGCTAGCTGCAAAGGAGGGAGAGCTTGGAGCTGTCCTGGGAACTACCTTGCTGCCACCAACTAGTTCTTCTATTCTCTTTAATCTATCTATGTATTTCTTATTTTCTGTATTCATAGTTTTGTTTAACTAATCCATTTAGTTAGGGCTTAGGATGAAGCCCTAGTCATGAATATTCAATGTTATGGATGATTTCATAGTTAATTGATTTTCTTGCTTTCATTGCCAAGTTGTTAATCTCCAGCTTATTATGTGCTTGATGTATGTTTTCTTGGAGTAGCTAACTAGGATTTTATGCATCTAGCACAAGTTGGGAAGGGGTTTAGATTCACCAATTCTACTCTCCTTTCACAAGCTACACATGAATGGCCTAAGAATCATTCAAGGGGTTAATAACCATAGGTTGACTAGGACAGATACCATGTTCTAGGACTTGTGTGATTATCATATTCTCAAGGAACTTAATGACTCTTGTATGCTTTATTCTTAGTAGATACCATGCTTAGGTTGCATATTAGAGATCACGTATTGTGTAGATACCATGCACAATCACATGCCTTAGGAGAATCATGCATCCTGCACCTAGATACCATAGGCTTGTATGCGATAATCTATTGTTGATGAGCTGGAGTCAATTTCTATGCATTCATAACTTGGATAGGAACACTAGTGGTAGATTCCAAGGCTCTAACACTTCTCAATCATTGTTTCACAACTTGTTGATTGCCGCCATTGTTACTGTCCAGCACTTCCATTTCATTATCTTGTTTTCATTTCAACAACAAAACCCCCCATTTCGAGTGCGTGTGTGGTGCTAGGATTCTGTCCTAGACCTTGCCATTTGTTAGTTTGTTTGTTTCTTTGTTTTCTGTTTTTCCAGCATTCTAGTAGTTTAACTTCTAACCACGTTACCATTCTCCGTGGGATCGACCTCGTATTTACATAAGCTATACTATAAATGGTTCGTGCACTTGCGAGAATTGAAGTTGCTATTTTTAATAACTCATTCTAGTTGTTAGGAATAGGCTCAACACGTAGTTCTAGCAATTGGATTTCACTCAAAACTCACCAAATGACTCCTCCCACCATATTATAATGATGCCCAGGTTTTGGGCTCGATTGGAAATCAATAGGGGTAAGAAATTGGACAATTCAAGTTCGAAGGCAGTTCGTTCCTTATAGGAGTGGTTGGTGTATTCCTTAGTTGTATCGATTGGATTTCAGTCAAAACTCACCAAATGACTCCTCCCACCATATTATGATGATGCCCAAGTTTTGGGCTCGATCGGAAATCAATAGGGGTAAGAAATTGGACAATTCAGGTTCAAAGGCAGTTCGTTCCTTATAGGAGTGGCTGGTGTATTCCGTAGTTCAAGCGATTGGATTTCACTCAAAACTCACCAAAAGACTCCTCCCACCATATTACGATGATGCACAAATTTTGGGCTCGATCGGAAATCCATAGGGGTATGAAATTGGACAATACATGTTCGAAGACAGTTCGTTCCGAATTGGAGTGGTTGGTGTATTGCATAGTTCTAGCGATTGGATTTCACTCAAAACTCACCAAATGACACCTCCCACCATATTATGATGATGCCCATGTTTTGGGCTGGATCGGAAATCAATCGGGGTAAGAAATTGGAAAATTCAGGTTCAAACGCAGTTCGTTCCTTATAGGAGTGGTTGGTGTATTCCGTAGTTCTAGGGATCGGATTTCACTCAAAACTCACCGAATGACTCCTCCCACCATATTATGATGATGCCCAGGTTTTGGGCTCTATCGGAAATCAATCAGGGTAAGAAATTGGACAATTCAGGTTCAAAGGGAGTTCGTTCCTTATAGGAGTGGTTGGTGTATTCCGTAGTTCTAGC
>BPUM01001318.1:0-46535 GCA_020521455.1 Prunus kanzakura | reverse complement strand
AGTGCATTCCATGTGGGGATTTTTTTCTTATTTATAATTTCAACCCCTATTTTGGGTAAACTACTAAAGCTTTTTAAACACAATCCTATTTTTCCACCCACCAATATTCCTAAATACCCTTTAATTATTACCTCATTCCCTCTCTCCTTTTATCTCTCTAACGCCCACACACACACACAACTCTCTCTCTCTCTCTCTCTCTCTCTCTCTCTCTCTCTCTCTCTCTCTCTCTCTCTCTCTCTCTCTCTCTCTCTCTCTCTCTCTCTCTCTCTCTCTCTCTCTCTCTCTCTCTCATGTTTACTATACAAACTAAAACTGTTTTTTGCTGTATCTTTTTTTTGTTGTTGGTAAATATGGATTCTGTTAATATAATCATATTTATGCTCTTAGCTTCATAGTATTGTAAATAAACTCTTTCTCCAAAGTTATCCAAAGGCCAGAAATCTACTGAACTTTGCAGTAAAAAGATATAAAACACCCTTGCAAAACACATGGAAATGTCAAAGAGTACATAACCAAACGGATAAGGGAAAAACAACAGTACTCGCCCAATTCACATGTCTCACCCTCAAATTTGTTAAAAGGCCAAGTTCAATCATCCTCACATGCTACTGTTTCTCTAATTATGACAGTAGACCTTTTTTCTCTTTCTTTTTCCTTAAGTCCTTTTAAGTCATTTTATAATATGGTTAAATTTGTCTTTAAAAGTTCAAAGATAAGGTGGATGAGAAAATAGGACTGGTGAGTGGAAATAGTAGCACTCTTCTTTTAAGAGGGAAATATCAACCATGTGGTCTACTCATGTACAAGTTATATGACGTAGCTATTGGGCTAGGCTTCCGAAATTTTTTTAAAAATCACTTATCACCTCAAATAAGCAATGCCAAACGCGTACTTAATATCTTATAATCTCTCTTTTTTTCTTTTGGGGGGGGGGGGGGGGGGGGGGGGGGGGGTGTCAAATGCATTTAGTTTTAACAATAATTTCAAAAAATTTCTCTAATTAACTTCAAATCACAACTAAAAGGGATTAAATTTGTAAATATTTTTCAAGAAATGTTCAAAATCATGTTTGTTGAATACAATTTTTAAACCGATATTCTAAAATTTTCTTCTACCATTGAGGTTCTTAAAACAAAAAACAAGACTTGTACACATGCATTTTCACTTCATTCATGTTATAACTTGGGGTATGCATGGCTCATAGAAACAGGGTTCAATATAATGTGCAGAAGAGGAAAATGTATACCAATTAACAAGTATTTGATGATTGTGTACGAGAAAAATCACATGGACAAAATTCCTTACATGGCATTATTTTGCCTTAAAAGTAACTAGATTGAACTTGCAATAGTTCTAGTTGCGCCAGTAATTTTGCAGTCGTTGATTTCAATCTGGAGTCACCCTGCTGGGCTAGATCAATGAGCACCACCTGAGCAGATTCTCCATAGTTTACTCTGTGTTCCTCAGCTCCAAATATCTTCTCCAATATCCACAGTGCTTTCTCTTGAGCCTTGATGCTCCCTGATTCTAGAACCTTTATGATGGCTGGAATTCCTGACATTTTGGCTATGCAATTGCTTCCATTTTCCCACATTTCATCGTGCAAGAGTGTCGCGAGGGCGCTCAGCGCAGCTTCATCTGCTTCCCTCTCCTCACCTTCCAGTATTTGGATTATTGGAGACACAGCACCTGCCTTGACCAAACAAAATGTGCTTTTCACAAAGCAGTAGCCATTATGAACTTCACAAAAACCATCTGCAGAAGGAGGAACACATGACCACCTTGATTTCCTTGACTTACTTAGAGATGACGAATTCTGCGATAATTGAGCTAGCGACGTAGCAGCCCTGCATTTAGTAACCGGTGATCCACTCGAGAGTAACTTAACAAGCAAAGGAATTACCCCTTGTTCTGCTGAATAAAGCTGTAATTTCTTATCAGAAGGATTCGTGAACCGAATCAATAGGCCTGTAACGCTTTCTTCTAACCAGCATGTCGTCTCTTTTGAAACTTCAGATCTTGAAGTCAAAATGGATACCATAATGGGCACCAAATTTGCTTTCTTTAACGTATCTGTGAGTTTTTTGTCGCTATTGGGAAGATGGCTAAGTATGCCAACTGCAGCAGCTTTCTCGCTGTCGAATGTTGATGATGAGATAATATTGATGATTGTTTTGATATAGGTTTCTCCTAGTTGGTCTGTCAACTCTTCAGCCAAATCTTTAGAGAGAGTGTAAAGCAGATTCAAGGCACTGCTCCTGATTTTAATGTTAGTTTCCATCAGGAACGGCAGGAGAAGCTGAATTGCACCATGTTCTTTCATCTTTCTTCTAACTTTGCCTGCTCTGGAATGGGAGGCAATACTATTAAGTGCTTGTAATAGGTGATTTTGAATAACTGGACTTGTGAGATTTAAAAGTGAGAGCATCTGCTGAGCCACATCTGGGTTAACAAGAATAGATTCGGATTCAGCAATCTTTGCAAGAATCGCTGATGCAGGCTCGCGAAGATTCATAAGCACTGATGTCACAGAGAAGAGGAGCTGAAGCAGAGATGCTACGATGCCCGAACTGATCAACCGGTGGACATTTTCTGTCAGGTTTGACAGATTTTGCAAGGCACTTAAAGCAGATAACTTGGCTTCGAGCTTCCCTATGCTAAACATTCTGACAAGGGGTTCGATTGCACCATCTTCTCCAAGGGAAGCTCTACTTTGATCTGTGAGCTCCATCCTCGAGAGTGCTGTTGCCATCAGAATCTTACTCATGTCAGAACCTGCAAACACATAGAACGCATAGTTTATTAAGTGCCCTGGAATTTGCAGGACCGAGGGAGGTTGAAACCTTACCAAAACGAAAAGGGAGGTTAAAAGATCATGTTCTATGCATCATTGACAAAATAAAGTTGGTCTATATGCAGATACTTACTGATGTGCTAAATGGCTCAACAGTATGATATCTACTGAATCTAAGGACAGGGTATCCTATTGAATTTTTCAGTTCAGCTTTAACTATGATGTTAAGACCACAAACTTAAGGTCAAATTCAAGTTAAATGTGAATTAGGGATCATCATTTTGCTATATGAACCACAGATAACATCTATATGGAAGTTTTGTAAGTTTTATATTGATAATTAACTGCGGTTAGATAAATTCATGCTATTAAATAATTCTAGAAAGCTCATGATCCAACGTTAAGTTAATATCACAATCATGAAAACCACATAATCATCAAAGCGAAAAGAGATGCAAAAGTGAGAGGAAGCTTTTTGATCACCTTCGTTCAGGTACTGCACTAGTGGCTTAAAGTAACCAGCCTCTGCCATATGAAGCGCATTTTGAGTGTTGCTAGACAATGCATTCAACAACTTCCCTGCATGATGTGAAGCAACAAGGTCATCCCCATTTAGCGAGGCAACCAACATAACTATACACCCTTGAATCCGGCCAAGCCGCCGCCTGACTGACTGAAGATCTGAGAGATCCAGCAACAGCCCCACAGCTTCTTTTCTTTCTTCTTCATCCCGTACCAAAGATTTAACAACTGCGGACAAAAACCCAACATCTGCCATCTTCTCCTGCACGCTACTTTACAATGTGAGATAACCAATTACCAAGAAAATCCCAAATTCTAAATTCAAGATTGATATGAAGAAGAAGAACAAATTACCTTGTTATCAGCATTATCTGAAGCAAGCCTTCTCAATAATTGAACTATACATAGCCGGTTTTCTGATTTACTTGAACATAACCGATTAAACAGAATCGGAATAACACCTTCATCACTAATCCATTCACTGCTAACCTTTTCGTCCCCAATCAACTCATTCAATTCCAAAAGAGCGAATTTGAGCTGTTCATCATCACCACACTTTATTTGCAAAGAAATTTCATCCATACCAAAACAAACCCTTTTCTCCTCTTGGATTTCCTCTTCCACTTCAATCTCACTAACAACCCCAGAATCATAACTAGTACTTGCAAAAGAGCTCATATCAAACCTGGTGTTCATCAAATCTTTATGTAACACTCCAATCTTGTCCTTCAAATCTGTGGACACTTCTAGACTGGCCAAGAGCACTAGGCCCAATGACCTCCCAAGATCGTGAACCACATCCTCCACTTGTTTGATAAATGATTTTGTCCCTTGGGTTTTGAGTAAAGCCTTGGCTCGCTTAAGCTCTGACCCAAGAGACTCCACAGCCTTTCTCACTGGTGGGTGGTCCTTAAACTTAATGATGTTGTCCATTAAACCATCAAGAATTGGAACTAATTTCTCAACCAATATTTCAAATTCAGCCAGAATTTCTCTTTGGGTTTCTGAGTATTGAGCCAAAGAACTGACCTCAGTGACCAATTCTTTTATCTCTATCAAAAGCTCTGAAAAGCTTCTCTTCTCCATAGTTGTCATTGCCCTCTCTGTAAAGAAACAGAGCAGATTAAGAAAGATATATATCAGAAAGAGAGATGTATCTATATATATATATATAAGCGAACAAAGGAGAAAGTACAAGGAAAACAATAAGAAATTATTGGTAACCTGTCGGGCAAAAATCAAAGTTATCGATCCACTTGTGGGTTCTGAAAACGTGATGATCAAAAAGCCAAAGCAAAAAAAATAATTTAAAACAAAACCAAAACTGCTGTTTCTTCTATCTTCTTTGGCCGTCTTGAAGAGAAAATTGGCGAGTGAAAGAAGGGTTGGAAGTCTGCAGTTTGGAATTTTGTGAAGAGGTATCAAAAGGGTCTTTGTCAGACTGCTCTGACTCGGTTTGCTATTGATTATTGTAATAATTATAATATCTTCCTGTTGTTCTTGTTCTTCGTCGTCCATTGAAACAAAAATGAAAGTCAGGAGAACCAGTCAAACACTAGCAATAAATTCTCAGCCTGTTGCTCGTTCTTTTCTCTCTTTCTTTCCTTCCCATTTGCTTGCTTTCTTAGTTTTGTTTACTTTTTTTTATGTTTTCAAACTTCCGGACCTTTATATTTTAAGTGGCTTTGAACAGAAATTTGGCTTCCTTGGTCAACTGCCGCATGTGTGGTTGCGTTGGTTCCAAATATCTTGTTGGTAAAAAGAACATTCTGGGGTGGGGGGGACTTGAGAGTTAACTTTTGAGTTTGGACAAATTGGTTTGATTGTCCAAGTTTCTAGAAGGTGTGTGCTTTAGGAAAACTCACTGCATTTTCTGTGATATTGTGCTTATTTTTCAAAGTTTTGAAGAATTTTAAATTGCTTGCATAGCATTCACGATAGGTCACTCGTGAATATGATCACCCCTTGACCCAAAAAAATATATGATAACCCCAACTGAGATTTTTTGGCTTTATATATATATATATATATAGCAAGGGAATTCAAAGTTGTAACCTCTTAATAAAGTGGAAAGAAATATGATTCAAACTAATAGCTGTTTGATATTCAAATATCACAAAAACTAATAGCAGTTTGAACGTGAGACCACTGTAATCTGCAAGTTAAGACCACTGGTCCAGACTCTTTAGATATTTTTTATGAGTTGAAGATGTATCTTGTGTTCAAAATTACGTTATTATAGAGGTTTTTATTTAATTATTTATGAAATATAAAACCTTAAATACTAAATCTTAATATCAAAAGGGTTAACGTTAATCCTTCAAATAAGTTCTGTATCAAGCATGTAAATCATTGGCAGTGTAAGCACCAAAGTTCTGGGGACCAAGATTCATGAAGTAACTTTTGAGTCTTGACAATTGCTTTGGTTGCCCAGATTCTGGAAGGTGTACTTTTAAGGAGCACTCAACGTTTGCCGTACTATTGTAATTTGGGTTCTTATTTTCAAACTTCCATGAAATTTAAACTGTTTACAGATATAGCGTTCACATGGATCACTTGTGAATATTATTGTCCAAGCTTGTATCCTCTTTAGGCATGTTTTGTATGCTGTCCTTATGTTATAACCACAAAAGTAAGATATTTCTCATTGCTTTTAGTTATCTTTTAATATAATCTCTAAAATTAAAACCACATTCTGTAATTTTAAACCTTAAAGGGACATTGTTTTTGTTTTTTGAAAAAAAAAAACCGATATAATTGAAGCAAAGAAACGTTATAAGAGATCTTCAGTTAAACCATCTTGAATGATATCAAGAGGATCTCTATACCATAAAAATGTGTCTTTTAAAGATAAAACAAAACGAACTAGTCTAAGAGCCACCAAATTGGCATCTCTCTAAAAACAAAGACAATAGAAATATTACTCAAATTTGATAACACACCCTGCAATCTTCATTGGGGAAGGGGGGTTTACGCTCGAATATTCATTGGGTGCTTTGAATTTCTGCCCATATGAGTGGAGGTGGAAGAGCTCAATCAATTGAGCTATACCCTACTGGCACATATGCTGCATAATATAAACACAAATAACGTAAGTAAATTCTATTTTGGACAAACCACAGCTCATTCCATTGAAGTCTTGAGTTTGAAAATAGAAGTTTCTCAATTATTGGACTTGTTCATATTATTAATTAGGGTATGGCATTTGCAGGCTTCATTAGGGGAAAAAAAGAGAGAGTATATAACAAACCATAAGGGGTCAGTCAATAAAGATTTTTGTGTTTATTTATTATAGCGTCCAATTTATAATTAGTGATGTATCATGGTGTACTAGTCAAATTATAAGAGATTGACCAATGACATTTGATTTAGTAGCACTCAATTTTCATTTTATTAGAAAAGATCGCGAGTTTGATATTCTCATGAACGACAATTGTTAAATTAAAAAAATTCAAAAAACAATACAAAACGCATAATGTGATGTGAGATTTTTTTTGCCAATAGGACAAGCCTATATGACTTATGGGTTATAAACGATATTTTTCTTTGTCTATAACGAAATTATAGGATCCTTGGATAGAGAACTCTATGATGATGTGTGTATAGGGTTTAGGGTGACTCTTCATTATGAAAAGCTAAAATAGAAAATGGCAGTTGGGTTCATTTTTCCAACGGGCAGGGTGTTTCTTTTTGTGGCGAGCTGCACGCAATGCATCTTTGAAGCTTCTATTAAAGTTGAACTTTTAAACATGTGCAATTTATTTTTTCTGAGCAAAAACATGGGCAAATTTAATTATTTAGTAAAACTTAAAAAAAAAACCTGTATGACACATATAGATTCTTTCCTTCTCGTTTTGCTTTGCTCCATGTGAGAATGGAGTAACTTTTTCTGCTTTTCTTTTTGGTTCCCCTCAACTTAATAACCAAATAAAGTGAGTTGAAATACAATATTGTTACATGAAAGAATCATATTGTAAATAGTTTTTAAGGTGTAGTCACTTATAATTGAAAGTATGACCTGAAAAGAAAAAAGATAGAGAACACACACAAACCATAAGGCGTCGGTCCTAATTTTAAAAAAAAATTAGTTTTATTTATTTATTTATATTTATTATAGGGTCCAAAATGGTGAATTGATAAAAGTAAGTGGAAAATTGAAATTTTCAGACTTCTTTTTTGGGTTGTATTGTTAGAGCAAGTCCAGCAGTGGGGTTTGGACTGAGGCAAGGAGGGGTTTGGGAGAAAAAGGGCCTCCAGCAGCAAGGTTTGGCCCGAGTTGGTGGTGGGGTCTACAAAGTCGGGCTGGCCCGAGGGCAGGTCCAGCCCTAGGTTCAAAACTAGGGGTGTTGATGTCAGCGATGACGTCAGCAACAACAAAAAATTAAAAAAATCGAAAAAAATTGAAAAAAAAAAACAAAAAATTTCAGATTTTTTTTTAAATAAATACTTAGTCATATTTTTCACTTCCCACACCAAAAATCTTTAAAAAAAATATTGTCCAAATTAATTGTTTAGGTAAACAAATATGTAAAAAAAACAAAAAAATGAATAGTATTTTCCCTAAACTAGGGCAATTGCTGGAAACCAACATTGCTTTTTGCAAGGGCAACCACTATTCACGTGAATAGTGGCTGCCCTAGCACCCCCCCTTGCCATGGCTAAGGGCAACTGGTGGAATTGCTCTTAGGAATCAAATTCTTGAGAACTTATGTGGTACAGTGATTGCACTCGTGCAGTCAGTCGTCTTTTTTTATGTTGAAAATACTAATGCCCGTTTGTGACAAAAGATCCAAAAGGTTCTAGAAGAATCATTATAGGTGGAAGAAATTAGAGTTGTGGAGAAAAGTATAAGGAGGTGGAGCATGATGGCTAAACAATAGCCACAAAAAAATAGAAGTTTCTAGGCGAAGCCACATATTTGTCGCTGGAGTAAGAGACTAAGTCGGTGGAACTTGGTGATGTCGGCAAAGATGCTTATAAATAGGCATGCAACCACAATGAAATGTGGAGTCAACTAATAGAACTCCCAAACTATATGAGAGATATAAGAGAGCTAACCAAAACTAGTTTAAGGGAGCCAACAAGAGAGTCTCCCAAACTAAGCTATGTTGAGCAGCCAATAAGCTCACCAAGCTAAGAGAGAGTGTGATGGCCAATAAGCCAAAAGCTATAAGGAGGCCAATTAGCCTACACCAAGCTATGTACTATTCTCCTCAAATATAATAAAATTAATTTGTTCAACTATTGTCCTATTGTCTTAAACCCTTCACACATAAACCAATAATGGTATCAGAGCAACACCCTTCACCTCCTACAATTCCAACATTTTAGAACCAGTGAAACCTGTTGTGGTGGTGGTTAACCGGTTAAAATTAGCCCAAAAAATTCATGCGGTTGACCTCTTCTTCAATTCGTCTTCTTCAACTCGTCTCTTCTGCAACAACAAAAAAAACGTTTCTTCAACTCCCTTTTTACAACTTCTCCCTCTTCTTTTTCATTATTGTCAAAAACCACTATTTCTACGGTTTAGCAATTTTTTGTAATTTGATTTCGGGCATATTTTTAGGGTTTAGCATTTGGGGTTAATAATTGGAATTAGAATTGGGTTCTGTTAAAGGAAAGAAAATAAGTCAAATGATTTAATATTGAGTGATTGTAGAATCTAAAATAAGTTATTTCTCATTGCTTCTAGTTATCTTTGTATTCAATTATAACTTTTAAAGACTTTTAATGAGTTTAAAAGTCTAGAGGTATTCAACTATGACTTTTAAATAGTCTTTAAAAGTTATGTGGTATTCAATTGTGACTTTAAAAAGTGTTTAAAAGTTTTGGGGTATCCAAAAAGTTAATGACTTTTGAAAACTTTGTTAAATGAATGACTTTTCAATACTTTTAAGGCTAATTCTTAGTACCAAAAGTCTTGCTAATTTACCCAAGATTTTGCCAGTGACTTCAAAATCACGTTAGCCGTTAACAATGGAACCCAAAAAGATGCATGCTCATCTTTCTCGTTGAAAGTCACTACATCTGAACCATCCTCATTTGCATTTGGAATGGACGACACATTGACCTCACTCCTCTTATTGTAAGCATGACGTGAGAGACAAAGCATCTACACAAACCAAGCTAGTACACCATGGTAAATGCATGAAGATCATTTTCAAACCAAGCCTTGCTCGTAGTCCCACTGCATTGGACTCTTGCTTGGTTGTATCTGGTGCTTTATTTGCGCCCTGGTTTAATCAATTTACTAGTTCTTCCACACAAAAAAGATTTAGGACTAATGCATTTATTTTTGGAGCTCAAAAGATCAAATGAGGAGTTGTAATAGTATCACCCACATGACTTATAGGACATAACTAGTGTTGCTATATGCTGGGAGGCTGAGGCTGCAATTCCAAACTAGTTGGTTGCACGTTGCTAGTTGCCTCCAAAATTTATCACTGGAGATAAATATTAGAAGCAATTTCCTCTGGTTATACTACTCTATGATAAATATTAAAAGATAAATACTATTCACAAAATAAATATTAAAAAAAAGTAGATAAAAGTACGTAAAACTCTACGATGAAAGTATATGAAAGTATATCACTAACTTTATAAAGTAAGTAAAAGTCATTAAGAATATGTCAACTCTATGAAAGTCACTCACTTACAAAAAGTCGTTAAAAGTTATAATTGAATACACCCCCCTATAATCTCTAAAACCACATTATGTAATTTTAAACCTTAAAGGGACATTTTTTTTGTTTGTTGAAAAAAAAAACGATATAATTGAAGCAAAGAAATGTTACAAGAGATCTTCAGTTAAAACATCATGAATGATATCAGGAGAATCTCTATACCATAAAATTCGTCTTTTGAAGATAAAACAAAACGAGCTATTCTATGAGCCACCAAATTGGCATATCTCTAAAAACAAAAACAATAGAAATATTACTCAAATTTGATAACACACCCTGCAATCTTCAATTAAAAAAAAAAACCCACAGCTAACCTATATATCTTCGCACGAGCCAAGAATAGAAGTCATTGCCTCGTTTTTTAGCATAAGCTGCATAATTTTTTTTTTGAGTACAAACGGTTGGGGAAGGGGGGGTTTACGCTCGAATATTTATTGGGTGCTTTGAATTTCTGCCCACATGAATGGAGGTGGAAGAGCTCAATCAACTGAGCTATACCCCACTGGCACATATGCTGCATAATATAAACACAAATTACATAAGTAAATTCTATTTTGGACAAACCATCAGCTCAGTCGATTGAAGTCTTGAGTTTGAAAATAGAAGTTTCTCAATTATTGGACCTGTTCATATTATTATTAATTAGTGTATGGCATTTGCAGGTTTCATTAGGGAAAAAAGAGAGAGTATATAACAAACCATAAGGTGTCAGTCAATACAGATTTTTGTTTTTATTTATTATAGCGTCCAATTTATAATTAGTGATGTATTATGGTGTACTAGTCAAATTATAAGAGATTGACCAATGACATTTGATTTAGTAGCACTCAATTTTCACTTTATTTAAGAAGGTCGTGAGTTCAATATTCTCATGAATGACAGTTGTTAAATTTAAAAATTAAAAATTAAAAAACAAGACAAACCGTGTGATGTGATGTGAAATTTTTTTTGCCAATAGGACGAGCCTCTATGACTTATGGGTTATAAACGATATTTTTCTTTGTCTATAACGAAATTATAGGATCCTTTGGTAGAAGAACTCTATGATGATGTGTGTATAGGGTTTAGGGTGACTCTTCATTATGAAAAGCTAAAATAGAAAATGGCAGTTGAGTTCATTTCCAACGAGCAGGGTGTTTCTTTTTGTGGCGAGCTGCACGCAATGCATCTTTGAAGCTTCTATTAAAGTTGAACTTTTAAACATGTACAATTTTTTTTTTCCTGAGCAAAAACATGGGCAAATTTATTTAGTAAAACTTAAAAAAAACCTTTATGAAACAAATAGATTCTTTCCTTCTCGTTTTGCCTTGCTCCATGTGAGAATGGAGTAACTTTTTCTGCTTTTCTTTTTGGTTCCCCCCAACTTAACACAATTTATACGATCATGGCATCATGATCAACTTAAGAAAATAACCAAATAAAGTGAGTTGAAATACAATATTACATAGAAGAATCATATTTTAAACAGTTTTTAAGGAGTAGTAACTTAAATTATAAGGCGTCGGTCCTAATTATTTTTTTTTTTTTTATAGTTTATTTATTTATTTATATTTATTATAGGGTCTAAGTAAATGGTGAATTGATAAAGTACAAGGAAAATTGAAATTTTCAGATATGGAGTAGATGACTTTTCTTTTTTGGGTTGCGTTGTTAGGAATCAAATTCTTGAGAACTTATGTGGTACAGTGATTGCACTAGTGCAGTCAGTCGTCTTTTTTAGAACAAGTGAAACCTGTTGTGGTGGTGGATAACCGGTTAAAATTAGCCCAAAAAATTCACACGCGCGACCTCTTCTTCAAAGTCTTCTTCAACTCGTCTCTTTTGTAACAACAAAAAAATCGTTTCTTCAACTCCCTTTCTGCAACTTCTCCCTCTTCTTTTTCATTATTGTCAAAAAACCCCATTTCTAGGGTTTATCAATTTTTTGTAATTTGATTTCGGGTATATTTTTAGGGTTTAGCATTTGGGGTTAATAATTGGAATTGGAATTAGGTTCTGTTAAAGGAAAGAAAATAAGTCAATGATTTAATATTGAGTGATTGCATGAGTTAAATGTAATTAGCATATAATCAGCAAGTATTTACCTAGAATAGCTATCTCCTTGCGTGTATAGGTTCTTGTATTTGCATGAAGTTAAATATCAAAACTTCTTATGGTATCATAGCACCAATCCTGGTGACTCTAGCCAAACACCTTCCGCTACAAACACACCCTACAAACATATTTCAAACACCATTAACACAGCACCATGTGGTTGAATCAAAATCCATAGAGTTGACGCTCACTCTCTCCGATTCGCTCGCTTTATACAACTCTGACACATCGAGACTTTCCCTGGTTAACATCAAGCTCGAAGGCCACAACTATGGTCAATGGAGCCGATCTATGCATCTTAGCCTCAGTGCCAAGAGCAAGCTTGGATTGATTGATGGATCGATCAATCAAGGCACCCTCATCCAATGACACAAAATTCCCACTGTGGTAGCGCTGCAGTGACATGGGTTTGTCATGGATTCTACACTCCCTTCAACCTGATATAGCCAGTAGTGTCATGGACTGATCTTCGAGATGCTTTTTCACGAAGCAATGACTCCAAGATTTATCAGATTCGACAAGAAATTGTCAAGTGCTGACAAGGACCACAATCAATCTCCATATATTATACATGTTGGTACCGTGACTAACCGAGCAACCAGGAGTCCCACATTGGAAAACTACAAGAGATGGACACTCCCCCTCACCTATAGAAGAAGACTACTCTCCCATTAGAAAGGGGCTCTCTTTGGAGGACTCTCCTGCTGGTCTGGCCTTCGGGTCCTGGGTCTCTGGACCTTGGGACTTGACCCTTGGGCTTCAGATTCCTAGCTTTGTACCTTAGGCCCTAGGCCTTCTTCCATTTATCTTTGGGTCTAATCCCCTTGTACAAATGTAAACAAACATTATCATAATGAGAACATCTTCTCCGTGGACGTAGCCCATCATTCGGGTGAACCACATATATCTTATCTTCTGCATGCTTATTTACTTTATTTACCTTAACTGCTGAAGCCAAGCCCTTGCTGAAGGCACATATACCTGCTGAAGAGCCACGTCTTCACACATCATCCACCATTCCACCTCTATCTAAGTTAACCTCTCAAAAAGAGCATCAACAATACAAAATTGAAAGCTCTTTGGGATAATTGGCTTCATACCAAGAGCATCTTATATGTGACTATGAAGGGCCGAAGAAACTTGCCGAGAGAGAAGAAAAAGAAAGAGTGATGCAATTTCTAATGGGCTTGAACGACACGTACTCAATGGTTCATGGATCGATTCTAATGATGAATCATTTGCCTGATACATGCAAATTTCACAGTCTAGTTCTTCAGCAGGAGCGCCAAATAAAGGTGACCAATCGGAATGACAACCTGGTCACTCCACACGCAATGCAAACTGGTCGTTCCTCGATGATAGGATTTTCACAACCACCCAAATCCTTGAAGTGCACATATTGCGATGGGGATGGACATCTGAAAGAACAATGCTACTACATCATTGGTTTCCCTGTGGGCCATAAATGGCACGGGAAAAATGTCAAGCCCAAAAACCAACGTTCAGGACTAACTGCTTACAACGTTGAAGTCAATCAGCCACCAGCCAAACATACTAACACAACCAAGGCAACCACCACTGATGGCCCAACCTTCACCACTGAGGAGTACAATGAACTTATTGTTATGCTTCGTAATAAGAAAGGTAATGGTCAGTCATTGGCAAGGATGAAAATATCGGCCGATATCCCGATATATCCCTTTTTTTAGGTGGCGATACAGATACAGGGGGATAAGCCTATTTCTTCCCCCTTATCGGCGATATATCCTCGATATTTACCGATATTTCCAGATATTTCCATATACCAGACAAATAACCCAGAGATGTGTCTTCAGTTTTGAAAGTAATCATAGGTCCCAACCACTAAATCAATGTCAAAAACCAAGCTCTAGTACTTAGTAGCCTCTCCTTTCTTCTCTCCTTAGTTATTTCAGCTATCTTTGGCTCTTCCCCTTCTCTCTCTGGTTGCTCAGTTTTTTGTGTGTTTGATTTTATTTTTCGCCTAATCTTCTATCTCTCATTTCCTTTATCATTAAGTCTAACTCTTGTAATATAATGTTGGGTTATGTATTAATCGGTTGGGTTGGGTTGGGTTATGTTTGAATAATGTTGTCTTTGTTGTGTTAAGTCTAATTGTATTTATTTTCAGGATTTTCATCGCACATTATATACACGTAGATTTCATCATATGCATATCTTATACTCAATATATTTTGAATTTTATTTGTTCAATACATTCATTGATAATGTGCTTAATATCTATGAAAGTTTCACTTCAAAATTCCATGTTTTTAAGCCAATATATGTCTTTTTTGTTGATTTTCCCCGATACCTAAAACGACATCGATATATCCCCCGAAATATCCGTAAATTGAAGGCCCGCTAATATCTGTATCGCCGATATTTTCATCCTTGGTCATTGGCACATGCAACAGGTATCATTACACCCGCTTGTAACATTGCACATCCACATTCCACGTTATATTGGATTGTGGATAGCGGGGCAATGGATCACATTTCTCATTCGCCTCCTACACATAATCAAACTGCGATGCATCATGAATTTGTTGGTTTGCCCAACAGAGAACAGGCAGAAATACATACCATTGGGTCTATTAAATTATTACAAGACTTGTCTCTTGATGGAGTTCTACATGTCCCAAAATTTCGTGTCAACTTGTTGTCTGTGAGTATATTAACTTGGGCTCTACGATGTCTAGTAATTTTTTATCCAAATTTTTGTGTTGTGCAGGACGTGGATATGAAGAAGACGATTGGCCTGTGCAAGCATTTTGATGGGCTTTACTACCTCATGCCTACCTAAAATCCTCACCTCGCTAGTCATGTTCGACGTATCTCAGATCTTTGGCATCAATGTCTAGGACATCTGTCCCATGCCCCTCTTCACTCTCTATCATAGACTATTCCTGAAATAATGTTTAATTCCCAACATATTTATGATGTTTGCCCTTTAGCAAAACAAACTAGATTACCTTTCTCTTCTAGTTCAATGAAAACAGTTGCACCTTTTGATCTTATTCACTGTGACATTTGGGGACCTCACAACACTCGTACACATTCTGGGGCACGTTATGTTTTTTACTATTGTTGATGATTTTACTTGTTTCACATGGGTTCATCTCATGCATTTTAAATCTGATACACAAACCATCTTGCAATCATTCTTTTCTTGGGTTAAAACTCAATTTCATAGTAACATTAAGACCCTTCGTTCTGACAATGGTAGTGAATTTCTATCCATGGATTCATTCTTCATCACTCATGGAAAAATTATGCATCACCTTATCATGGGTAAATGTCGAACAAGCTTCGATCTCATGATGTACCAATACAAAGCACCTATGTGTGTAAATCTGAGAAGTTTGATGCTCGAGTTTTTTCAATGCGGTTTTAAGGACTTGTGTTGAGTACTTTGTGTTGAAACTATCATTTGTCCTTGTATTCCTAAAACGTAACATGGCCCTATCAATTGCCGGAATGCATTCAAACAACTTAACGCATTTCCTCATGTAATCCTTCAAATACTTGTTCAAAGACTTCACTCGGTGAGTAGTGCTCATACCACTAAAAAACTTTCCTCTAAGACATGATTCGGCCAATGAGTCTTATTTTGCATACATCATTTCCAACCATTTGCTTTGTTTCGGAGTACGGGCTCTTTCTCTCAAAACCTCCAATTTCTTCTCAAACTCGTCCAACGCAAATGGTTCCCAAAGACATGCTTGAAAATCTCTTAGCAGTTCATCATCCTTCAAGTTATTATGTACATTCCTTGACACATGCCATAAGCAAAATCGAGCGCTAGACATGGAAAACACATCATCAATGGCTTTACGCATCGCCTCATCACCATATGTCAATATTGATATTGGCTTCTTATTTTCATGAACGCCATGAATGACTCAAATACCCACTTGTAAATTTTAAATGTCTCGTCAAACAATAATGCACAAGCAAACCTTACAGTGGATCGGTGGTTGTTCATACCAACAAACAACATTAGGGGCTTGTCATATACATTTGTTTTGTACGTATTGTCGAGTATGATGATGTCTTCAAAGTATGATGACGTCTTCAAAGGCAATGTAATCCAAAAGTGAAGTGGAGTCCCTCCAAAACAAATTAGCAAGACTATTTTCCTTGTCCACACTAAACTTACAAAAGAATTTAGGATCGACATCTCCTTTCGTCTAACAAGATTTCCCTATGTGATGCATCCAAATTATTATATAGATCCTTGATTTGAAAACCAACATTTAAATACCCACCACATTGGTCGACCATGTACTCATATGTATGACATGTTCTGACCAATGCACATCGCATTCCCACTGCTTAGGCTAAATCGGAATTTCGAACAACACGGTTACATCGGAGATATGGAGATTGAAGTGGAGTAACTAGTTCATGATTATGATGTGGTTCAAAATTCGTCATGACGTAAGTATCACGTTTCTTCTAATAACCTACCCAAAAAAAGGCCAGACAATTCTCTCTTGTAATTGGCTTCGCTGGTTGAATCCTATCAGGTACCCCATTAAACTTTTCATTTCTCAAGCCTTCTTTCGAACAACACCACCGTCTCCTACTTACTTTCCCTTCTGTGTTACGAACCAATATATCATTTCTCATGCTAAATTCAATGGCCTTTGCATAATTCATATAATATTCTTCCACTAATTCTATTGTTTTAAACTATTTCCCCATAACATCTTATCTCCTCGGTACATTAATGTCAACACCATTATAATCACTACTTTGACTAACCCAATGTTCGGTTGACATATGCCACTCTCTGTTAGTCGGTGCCCCATGACTCGACCTTTCATAACCACCGAGATACCCCGAATCACTACAACCACCTTTTGATGTCTCTACGCCCTTGCCCGTCTTAGCAGACCATTCCATGCTTGAGAAACATAAATCCAAACTAAAATTACATTATAATCTAAGTACTAACATACTTGCCCCTCAATTCAGACAAATGAATAATCTTAACATGTAATTGCACATAGTCACGACAATAATATTGCACACAGGGATAATTGTTTCAAAACAGAAAAACATGCAACTGCATGAACTCTTGATCCAAAATACATTCAACTCTTAAACAAGAAAAATAGGGTTATTTGAACTCTTACTTGATGCTTCCAAACGTTCAACGCCTCCTCCTTCAACTTCCTTTCACCAACAACTCAAATGAGGAAGCAATGTTGTCGTTCAAAGCCAAGAATGGTGTAAATCTTCAAAACCTTTACGACAACGCTACGACACTTCGAACAATGCTAAGGCGACCAATATGTGCCGGAGCAGCCCTCAACCAACTGATTCTTCGCCCAACACAATTCAAGGCCTATTTCATTTTTTTGGATAAGTAGAGGAGCCACACCCACGATCTGCTCCCTCCTTAGTGATGAATCAACGCCTCTACGAAGGAAAGCCCACTGCTCCCTCATTTTTTAGAAGCTCGGTCATTTTTCTCATACCTTGTTTTTCAGATGGCAACTCCTCCCCCGCAAAGAAGACTTCACGCGTCGCCTGTGAGACTGGGTTAGTTTTATCCCTCACTCACGAGCTTATTAATTAACAAAAGGCTAAACAAGTCATCAAGTCATTTAGTCTCAGCTCTTGATTTTTAAAATGAAATATGAGCCATTGGATGAGTGATTGCACCGGTACCACCTATGTACCACAAAATTTTCCCAAATTCTTAACTCATTTTCTTACACTTCTTCACAATAAGACAAGTTAATGGATCGGATTTTGATCCAAATTATAATTAATGGGAGATTGTTGAGATTCAAATCCGATAACCTGTTAACTTAACAAATCAAATGTAAAAATCTAATGAGGCATGTGTGTAGCTGTAAATTTTTTCTTCTGACTCAACATCTGGTTGCAATTTCCTTTCTTTCTCCATTTCATCATCCTATGAGATACATGATGAGGTTTTCTTCATAATGAGATTTATCTAGTAGTTAAATCATATCTATTATAAAGGGAGCTTTATATGGGAGAGACAATTTGTTTTTGGTTAGAGGACATGCCAAACTGGAACAAAAAAAAAAGGGACAAATTCAAAAGTTATAACAATAGTTGGCCTGTAATTATCGCATTATGTTTATTTGATTTAAATCCTTTGACTACTTTGCCACATAAAATTACATTCCTTTTTTAGGAGGATGACTAAAAAATATTTTTTCTTTGTTCTCGTCCTACCCTTTGGGTTGAAAACAGGAAATAATATGATTTTATCTTCTGTCTTCATATTCATCACAAAACAAAGTACGGTCATGGATAAAGATTTTGGTGGAGATTTTATATATCTTTTTTGGTAGTGTGAAGATTATGCAGGTTATTATTATTTTATTATTTACTAGTTACGTAGGTGAAAAATATATATTTATTGGAGTTTATTTTTTCGTTTGGAATTGGCTCTGAATGTGTTATTAACATTATCATTGAACTAGGCTCTTGTTGTTCATCTTGTTCAGCATTTTGATTCCTCATGTTTACACCCCTTACTGGTTTGCTGCAGGATTAGTTTGGTCTCCTTAGCCAATTTGAGAATTATATATGTGCTGTGGTGAGAATGTGCAGGGGCATTTTAGTAATCAAATTAATTTGGATTCTAGTAAACAATAACAATGGGAATCAACCCCATTCCTTTGCTAATTCCATATGTTTAGTAAACAACTTAATGTGAATGATTCTTCTCATACCGATTAAGTAGTTCCCCAATTACTAAATTCCCCGATTTCTTATTTTCTCCATTACTGATACGTAAACATGCCCTTAAGGTATTGATTAAAAAAATTAATTGCTTATGATTATAATGATTTTGTATAATTCATTATTTGGTTATTTTTAAGTTTTACCATTCAATTCATTTTATTCATGATCTTGCAAATGAACAAATTTTTCTTTTTCGTAGTATTGAAAGAGATTTCAAATTCGAATTAACATGTCCATGCGTAGAGGAAGGTAATTTTTTTTTTGGTCAAGCAGAGGTAATTTATTATAGGTATTAATAGAATTTTGGTTCATTTGAAGGTTCAAACTTCAGCCCCTTAAAAGCAGCAAACTCGATCGGTGCCTTAACACAACATACGTCCAAACAGTTATTCTATACTACCACGACCATAACGTCATCTTTCGCATGAAACTCCGCCACGTGTACCACCACAGCCTGCCCCTTCATCTCTTTCCCTTCTCTTCTCTGCATGTTAGAGTACATTGCGTCTCTCTCTCTCTCTCTCTCTCTCTCTCTCTCTCTCTCTCTCTAGTTCTTCTCACTCTTCCTCCATTTTCCAAGCTTAATATTTTGAGATGAACCCTGAAAGCCTGATAGCTTCAGCGGCCATAAACATAGGGCTGGCCATTTTCATCCTCACCCTCTTCTCCATCCTCAAGAAGCAGCCCTCCAACGCCCCCATCTACTTTCCTCGCCGCCTCTCTGAATCTCAGCGCCAAAGCCAAAGCCAGAGCCCTAGCCACCGCCGCGACGAGAATCGCTCCGCTCTCTCTGTCCGCCGCTTCCTCCCTTCCGTCTCTTGGATTTCCCGCGCTTTTCGCGTCTCCGAGGACGAAATCCTCCAAACCAACGGCCTCGACGCTCTTGTCATCATCCGCCTCTTCAAGTTCGGGTAATTAATTACTTTTATTTTTTCTATTTGTTATACCTATGAAATAATTACTGATTTGCCCATGCACTTATTCTTCCTTGGTTCTTAATTAGGTGCCTTTCTTATTTCTCAAATACATTAATTTTTGGGTTAGGCCAGGACAGTGTGCTGCGGACCCGAGTTTGATAAAAAAAACATTAATTTTAACCTTTATCCACACAGAGAGAGAGAGAGAGAGAGAGAGAGAGAGAGAGAGAGAGAGATTTAACAACCTTAAGGAAAATTATGTTCATGCTCATAAAAAGACGTGGCATGGCATATTTAAACTTGAGACTGAAGTAAAGTTTACGAAGAATTTTCCAATTTTAAAAATAATGCCACATATATAAATAAACTATCCCCTAAAAAATGTTGTCTATGGAATAAAGAAAAAAATGTAACAGACAATTTTGTTTAATTTACGAGGAACATGTTCCAATGAACGCACAACGTGAGAAGAAACATAGAAGCATAGATTGAGGACCTGTAGGAAAAAAAATAGAGCTGGGGAGTTTGAGAATTCAAACCCATGATAATTTGAGCTTGATTGGGTCATATATCTTCTCTGCTTTCTGGGCATCTTTGAAGTATGCTTTTTCTTTCCAATGTTTTATTGACAATTCTGCTGTTTAAAAGGTATTAAACATGCATACTCTTGCTTTGCAGTATAAAATTCTTTGTGGTATGCTCTTTTGTTGGATTGGTGATACTTCTTCCGGTAAATTATAGCGGCGACGGTCTTACAGCTATAAGCCACCATTCCTTGGATTCTTTCACAATATCTAACATTAGTCCAGGTTCCAACAGGTGAGACCATTTTAACTTAGCAAATTAGTCCATTGTGTGATATGTATTATAAAAAATAGAAATAAAAGTAGTGTGTGATGTAAATTTGTGGCTATAGTTGTTGATTCCAGTTCTTTCTCCAACCAAGAGAATTGAAATTGTTGTGATGCGACTTTTTTTTTGTTCTTGAAATGTTTTTGATTTTGTTGCTTCTTGAACATTATCTGGACTGTTGATATAAACACAGACTCCCTTGCCTGCTCTCTAGAGAAATCTTTGAAGACTGTAGAATATTTTTTGGTTAAATAACTGAATTGCACCATCTATGAAAGGGAATATGGCCACCTGTGTGTTGTGTAGGAGATGGAGAAAATGATATTTTGAGATGTGGGAAAGAGGAGAGCCCCCTGTGAGAAGAGAGGTGAGTGTCATGTGTATTAGTCTATTAGACTTGTAGAATTATGGTATTGAAGTCTTTGTGCCCCTTGTTTTCCTCAACAAATACATGTTTTCATAGTCCACTAGTTGGCTTACCTTTTTTAAGAAAGAGTCATCTTATGAAAATCATATTAGCAAACTATTCGACATAGAAATTTGTGGTGTCATTTTTGTAGATGTACTAATCGAAAGGCTGGCTGTGTAGTCCCTAGAAACATTAGGAATCAAATATCAAGAATGGAAACACAGGCATGCACCTACTTTTCTCGTGGTTCATATATTTAAGTTGTGCAATGATACATATGAAGAATTATAATACTGGATCACTTAGAAATCTGTTTGAACATTTCTGCTTCTCATCCCTTCTAACTTCACTTCGACATGCTGAACTTACAGGACTACTTTCATGCTATTAGAGCAAACTAGTCAAATTACTGTTGGATATGCAGATTGCATGTTTGAATAGGTAACATTTGAGTCTCCAACAATTATTCCATTAATTACGTATCCAATTTGACCTATGGACGAATATGCAAGCATACGTTTCATGCTTGTTTGAGTAATAGCAATGAGATTCCCTAATATTATGATAAGAATAGCTAGGATTTCCAGAAGAAGATGCCATTCGTTTGATGAGAAATAAAAAGGAATATAAAAAATTCGAGTGGCTGAAGCTGAAGCAGCTACTTTCGAAGTAACAGCAAGAAAAGCAACAACTGGAGTGGGAGAGTCAAGAGTTGAAAAGAGGATTCCTCACTTCTTTCTCTCATTCAAAACCGTGCATTAGACTTTCATCTCGCATGGCTCCTAAGTGATAAAAGAAAGAAGAACTTAATTATTCTTAAGTAATGTGCACTATTTGTTAGGTAATAATCCTTTGTCATCTTCCATTTAACATTTTGTGATTGGTAGATGAGGTTTGCTATATAGGTGTGTACTTGTTAATGGGTGATCACCCATTAAAATTCCTTAATAAGCCACCAAAGTGTTAAACCCATTGGTAGAACTCCTTGAAAAGAAGCTTACAGTGAAAGGGTGCCTATGTGTTTCTATTTTGCAATCCCAAATGTACTCAGCAACGTGTGACTATGCCAACACTCCCCCTCAGCGCTGGCTGTAGACACCACTTGACTCTTCCTCACCACGCAAGGAAGGAAACATGAACCCAAGCCATCCCTGCAATACACCCACTCTGATACCATGTTAGACCTATGAGTATAACTCGCCCTTGAAAATCGGCTTGCAAGGAAAGGATATTATGTTTATCTGCTGCACATCCCAAACTATCCAGGCGATTTTAGCTATTCTAGCACTCTCTCTTAGTGAAAGGGCTGGAGACACTTGGATCTCCCACTCCACATAGGCGAAGATATTAACCCAACCCATCTGGTACATCTGATGTGATTTCAAGGTTGCAGATTATCTATTCTTTTAACTGTAAAGTGTTGTTGAAGTAAACAAACAAAACTTTTAAAAAAAGCTTGTCGTTCTCCAGTAGATCTTTCCATTGAGTAGACGTGATTGCCTGATTGCTAGAAGCTGATCTTTGTCATATCGTGTTTCTAACTTACTTTGCTTACCGAGTTTCTCCAATTCCACAGGCTTTGGGTGCATTTTTCATGCCTATGGTTTATATCTCTCTATGGAGTATACCTACTGTACAAGGTGAATGTTACACTCTCACAATCCATATATCCAAGAATTAGTTACTCACAAGAATCAAAGTTGTATGTAATAGAGGTTATTGGAATTTATAATGTTGCTTCTTGGACCTTAACACTCAGATAAGTTTACGTAACAGGTGACATCGTGCATCATTTCTTCTTCAGGAATATAATGAGATTTTGGCTAAAAGGATTCAACAACTTCTGAACATTAGGCATCAGCCTAATCAGTTTACTGTTCTGGTTCGGGAAATTCCCTTCTGCAGCCAACACAAGTCTCGTGGGTGTTGTGTTGAAAAATTCTTCTCTAAGCATCATCCATGTGCTTATCATTCTTATCAGATTTTGTATGATGGAAAAGAATTTAAGGAGTTGTTGGTAAGGCTTGAATTTTTTCAGATCACCTACTCCATGCATCAGGCTACTCTGTTTCCATGCTAGCACTCTGTATGTTTTATGCATTCCTTAGATACTGTGACTTATATCATGGGATTGTTCTAGATTTCGTTAAACAAAGAGTAAGAAGGCTAGAGGAAAATTTGGGGTGATTATTTGCTTCGTTTTCTTGGTGTCCCGTTTTCTCTCTACTAATTTTTTCTATTTAATAAAAGAATGAAAATTGGAGTGGATTAATTTTCACATATCATGGCCTATTCTGGATGTTTTAGTTATTTCCTTAAGTCTTCTTTGAATCTCATAGGTCATAGATTTGTTTTTGTGAATTAGTATAGTTTTCTTATGATTGTAATTTACTGCACGCATTTTGCTTTCTATAATGAATTTTTTTCTCTTAACATGATTTTAATAGTAAAGTAATTGGTGTTTTTATGTCACCAACCAATAAGTAGAAATTTGTTTCCGTATCTGCCCGAAGGTTATGAACTCTTACTAATTATGGGGAGCCATGCAGCTTGCCTCCTGACTTGCACCAATGTTGTCCCTAACTTGACCGCCTTAATGAGATCAGTTATGGTGTTTTATCTCAAAAGGCCCTGGTGCAAGGAGATATCCCACTTTATATTCTCAATGCTGGACAACTACTTATATGATATGGGAGAACTGTATTTGGTCCCCAATTCCTAACAGTCACTAACTTAGTTCAAATCACCATTCCTATCAAACTCAACATTGGATCAATTGCCTATCATCTTCAAGAACCCACTTCACTTTCCCATTAGGATTTTCTTGAGCTTGCTCCACCTAGAAAAGAATTGTAACCTCCTCTTGGATTTTATTTGAGCTACCCCACTTAACGGGATATTGAGTTGCTATTGACCATGTGCCGCTTCCACCGGGCAATTGAGTTGCTATTGACCATGTGTCTGCCCCACCTCAAATGGAAATCATGCGCCATGTGTCGCAGTCAAACCACTGGCTCTGATACCACTTGGGACACATATGACGTTGCCCCTAGATTGTAGCAATATTGTCCCTCACTTAACCATCTTGTGGAGTTTAAATGTCAGGTTTTATCTCAAAGCCCTCAATGGACATTAAGGAGATTTCCCAGTTAATAAACCTAATGTTGGATAGTCACTTATTTGATGTGGAACAGTTTTATTTGATGCTCAAATTTTAACATTAACACGAGATGCATAAGATGGGTTGTAAGGAAAACCCAAATTAAGAGTTCATGAGTTGATGTTAATAGTCAAACAATGATTTCTGGGATGATAGAGGTGCTTTGAGTGAATTTGCTCATGGGCATTCACACAAGTTCCACATAGCTTTGGCTTAATGCAATGTGTTTGTCTTTATGCTTATATTTTGGTAATATCCTATTGCAGGTACAGCTTATGTTCGTTTTTTCCCATCATTTATATGTAAGAAATGAATTGAAGTATTGATATCAATCAATATTAGCACAAGACATTATCCACTTTTTAACGATGACATGTGTGCCTTGTATCATCTTGACACTGGTGCATATTCTTGGTGACGGGATAATTGTTGAATGTTAATGTGGGACTATGATTTGTTGTTAACACTTATAGTGCTATGGTTTCTCATCCTTCTTTTACTTTTACTGTATTTTATATTTTTGATCGACATCTGATCCAGATAATCGTATGTGTAGAATCAGGCAAAATCCATTGAACAAAGGATAGAGGACTTGAGAAAGCGGTCTGTGGTCAAGAAGCATAACCAAACACCTTTGCTTTTGAATCCGTCTAAAGAAGATTCTGTGAAATTATCCTTGTACGAGGAAAAGCTTGAAGAACTTCATCACAAGATACACCAATTACAGTGTGAAGATATGCTCAAAGAAAAGGTAATTATCATATGATAATAGCCTTACTATACATCATACAAAGCATATCGGGTATTCTGGAACTGAAATTATCTGGTTAGTATTTGTAATTCATATATAAGAGTTGAGGAAGATTCTTCTTCAGCATGTTTGAAGAGGATTAGAAATCAAAGCCCTAAAATATTCTAAAAATCCATGAATCCCCCCCTCTCCCAGCATATGTATGTGTTATGCATCATATTACAGAATTCTATATTGTCTTGTTGTAGATTTTGTACGAAGATTATTTTCTAACCAATACTTTCTATATATATATCAGCTGCACAATGTGGTCTAGTGGCATTTGTCTCCACTTTGTTGGGATAGTTTCCTAGTTCAAGCCTCTCATGAATGAGACTTTGTCTTCTTCAAGTTCAAGTCTCATGAATGAGATTTTGACTCCTGGCATTTATCTTCAACAAGAAATAAAAAGTTCAAGTCTCATGAACGAGACTTTGCTGCCTGTATGGCGGGAGGGAGGGTTATCTTTTACAGTGTAACTCAAAAATTTATCTGAATAAATTAAAAAAGAAGAGGTTCAGCACACAAAAACTATTCATTTTTATGAAACTACCTCCTTTTAAAAATAAGTTCTACTCTCTGTCTCTCTCTATCACAGACACACACAATCCAATTATAACTATCCCATAATGTTCTTAGTTGTTTTTTCTTTAGAAAACAAAACAAATATAAATAAATGTCACAGGTCATCAGTCTATTGTTATTCCCTTTATTAAAAGAAAAGTCTTCCCACCATCCCATATCCATTAATTGTATGCTCATTTATATAATTTTATAACATTTCGCTTGTTGTTGAACTATCAAATTTCTTTATCAATACTTTTTATAAAGAAACTTCTTATTTGATGGTAAAATCAAATAATTCACCATGATTTACGCAACATACGTTTATATTTGTAGGAATTGCCTGTTGCTTTTGTTACATTCAAGTCTCGGTTGGGTGCAGCGCTAGTTGCCCAATCTCAGCAGCACTCAAATCCAGTTCTTTGGATCACTGACGCAGCTCCAGAACCCAGGGATGTATCATGGAGAAATTTGGCAATTCCACACAGAGTTTTGCCATTTTGCAATTTTGGAATTATTGTTGCAGCCTCTCTTCTTACAATTTTCTTTGCCATCCCAGTCGCTGCAGTCCAAGGGATAGCCAAATTTGAGAAACTAAAGAAATGGTTTCCTCCAGCCATGGCTGTACAGTGGATGTAAGACTTATTCTATTGTTATTTTTATCTTGATTATTATGAGTGCTAGTTGAATCATTGAGGTTTGGAATTTAGGCCTGAATTGCACTCATCTGACTATTAATTCCCCACCCTCCCTCACCACTTGGGCTAACCCCAAGGGTTAATAGTAGGAAGTTTGCTGCTGTGTGATGATTCAAAGAAATGCACAGAAGCTAAATTCAAGTTTTTTTTTTGTTTATTTTGACTTGTTGCCGTTGTCTTTTATTTATTCATCTTGTACTTGATATCAATTGTATTAATTCGGCAATGTTTATTCGCAAACCACAAGATCCGGATAGACATAAGTCAATGTAGATTAGTACTTGTGTCACTGAATCTTAACTCTCTCTCGGCGTAGTGTTTATTTTTTTTACATTATAGATAATTAATGTGTAATCTTCTGTTATTATTCACATGTACAGACCAGGGTTAAGCTCTATTATAACAGGGTATCTTCCAAGTGCCGTTCTGAAAGGGTTCATATACATTGTTCCATTTGCAATGCTTGGAATGGTGAAACTAGCAGGCTGTATCTCAAAGAGCAAGGAGGAAATAAAAGCTTGCAACATGGTTTTTTATTTTCTAGTGGGAAATGTGTTCTTTTGGAGCTTGTTATCTGGATCCTTAATAGATGAAATTGGGGAATCTTTTACTCATCCAAAAGATTTCCCTAGTCACCTTGCAAGTGCTGTCTCTGCTCAAGTGAGTTCGTCTTATGTATTTATACTTTGGCAAATTCTGTTGATAAACTGTTTTAATTCACACTCGTCATAACTTATAAAGGATTTAGTGTCTCTTTTTTATTAAAAAATTACTAAAAGAGAGACCAAACATGGTTTTGCAATATTTTGTTAACCTTATTTTCTTTACTTATTGTTGCATGTATTTCAAATAGTTGTAGATTTTGAGATAAATTTTTGCGTAGTTCTTTTTTCTCGTCTTTATTGTCTGTAAGTTTTGTCCTTTTTTCTAATACTTGTTTTATCTATTAATGTTTCAGGCAGATTTCTTTGTGACATATATTTTGACAGATGGGCTGTCAGGGTTTTCTTTTGAGATCCTCCAACCAGGATTACTTTGTTGGGATGCTATAAAGTCCTGTACATATGGCCGTGGAAAAGAGAAAACCCCGTATCTTTACTCGTTACCTTACTACAGAATCATTCCTTTGGTCTCACTGTCTGTGTTGATTGGTATAGTATATGCTGTTGTCGCACCTCTTCTGCTCCCCTTTCTGATTGGTTACTTCTTGCTTGGCTATGCTGTGTTTATAAATCAGGTTGATCTTTTCAACTTTGCATTTATTATCCAAGTTTATTATTATTGTTACTATAGTATGACATTCTTTTGGCCCCTTTTTTGATACGTTCTTTTTTTTTTTGTCCCTTTTTTCTCATACATTAAGCATTCATGACCTAAAAGAAATAAGAGAGAAAAATAACGAGAGCAAGATTTTCATTTTCTTTCCCTCTTTTGCTTGTTTTGTCTATAACTTTATTTCAGCCTTGATAAACATTATTTCTTTGACACGGGTTGAGAAGCATATTTGTTTCTTTTAATTTTCCTATAATTAGAAGTCTGATTTAAATAAGAGCTACATTGATCCACTGCATAATCAGACCTTTTTGTCTAGAGTCTCAAATACTGTGTCTTTTTTGAAACAGAAAGTCTAAGTTGTTAGGGGATGGGCAAAGAATATCTATCAACGTTACAGTAGTTATTCTCTGGAAACTGATGTCTAACTGTCATAATTTGTGTACAAGTTTTATAGGTCTTCCTTAGAAGTATGTTTGTTCTGGCTGAATGATCGGAAAATCATTTGTCTCACATAGATTTAAGAGTTAATACTTTTCTGAAAATGGATGTCACGATCTGATATGTGGCCTACTTGGTCTGACTCTAACCTCAAATAGTAAATTGCTTAAAATTATTTTGCACCTGAGCAGCATTTTATTTTATGCACTTTGATCTCAACTACAAGTGTTATAAACTGTTCCTATGTTGCAGATTGAAGATGTGTATGAAACTGTTTATGAGACATGTGGACAGTATTGGCCTTGCATCCATCATTATATTCTCATTGCAATCATTCTCATGCAAATCACTATGATTGGTATTTTTGGACTGAAATCAAAGCCAGCCGCATCCATTTCCACAATTCCACTTCTCGTGCTGACGTTGATGTTTAATGAGTACTGCAAGATGCGTTTTCTTCCTACTTTCAACCTTTTATCTATTCAGGTATCTCTGTTATGAATATTTTGTCTATTTAGAGGGTTATGAGAATATGTAAATATAGCATCGTTTAATGAATCTGGTAACTTATATTGAATAGAGTTATGCAAACATTTCCTGTGGTGCATTCTTTTGACTAACTAGATTGCCAAGGAGTTGTAGAGCTTCTTAGTGATAAGTTAGCTGTTTGCTACTGCTTCTATGATGATATGGCCAAGTTTTGAACTTATTTGAATTTGACACTTCCTTTCAGAATGCCAAGGAATTTGATGAACTTGATGAGAAGTGCAATCAGGTGGAGTTTAACTATGAGAATGCTAGCACTGCTTATTGCCCACCTTGTTTGCGCCCTCTGAACTGCATGGAATCAGGGTCAAGGTGCACGCCGGCGTTAGTTTCTTCATCGTCGTTTTAAACTCAAGCTACCCCCAATACCCATATTTTCATGTGGAAAATCAATGGCGAGAAAACTCCTTTCCTATCCATGGTGTAACTACTTTTTACATGTTTCATCATCATCACCAAGTAAGAAGCTTCATGCATAGTAAGGCATTGACATATATAGCAAGTGCTAGAGAAGGAATATGTAGCTACATTCAGATTGATTCTACAGTATCCCATTTTTAGGTGGATACATATTAGTGAACCTTATTTTGATGAAATTGAATCTTCCGAAGCATGGCAGCAGCATTTATGATGTGATCAAACTTTTTGTTATACTTGAATAATAATCTTTTCATTGATTTACAAGTGAAAGCAGTAAAAGATACTAGGCTGAAATAAGCACTGTTCATATAGGCTTTTGTTGTTAAGTCCATGCTGGTCATTTTTCCGGCTTATGAAGTGTCTTCTGGCTTTTCATGATTCATTTAAATGTGTTATTATTTTGTCCATGGAGAAATTTGCAAGGTCTATAGAAATATGTTTTGGACACTTTTATGTACATAACCCCTCGGATATTCTTTTCCTCAAACACAAGAATGAGTTTATTAATTAAAAATTAAATATCAGGCAAATTAAATTACTTATGCTAATTACAAATTCTGGCAAGGTGAGAGAATCTACAATAGGCTCCTTAAATAACATTTTTAGACAAATTTTAGGGAGGAATTGGAAAATACAACTCCAACTATACTCTTTATCCACCTTCTAAAATAGGGAGACATCTAAGAGCTCCTAAATCTGAGAGAGAAAGAACTCGTAGTGGCTTCTTATAATTTAATGCTGCTTTGTTTTATGCATAGTTTAAACTTTTAATTAACGCAAACTTTGTTTTTGTTTTTTTATATAGAGAAGGACCAATCATATTGAATTACAAAATATTTATAGTATTTATGACTCCCTCCCTAAACTAGGGAGTATGATTGGAATTCAAATTTTATCTAGAGAGCTCCTAAAATAACTTGTGTGTTTTTAGTGAAATTTTAACTAAAAAATGGGGAGCATGATTATAAATGCTCTAAATTTGTATATAGTTTGACTTGACAGCATTGAAATAACAATTGGAAGTAGGTTTACTTTAGACATTAGGCTTTGACTTGTATAATCAAATTGAAAGTTTGGTCCCCAAGGCTTGAATAGAGTGCTAAGGGAACTGCATTAATAACCCCCATGAGTCCCCTTAAAGTTTGATAAACGCATTTGCTCTTCTCAGAACCAGAAGAATCGGTGAAATAATTGCCACTTGAGCTTGAGAAGTAATAATGTCATGAAGCCTAGTCTAGGAGAAGAACATAGATGTAACATGGATGCCACCGTGGTGCTTGGAAAGTTGCATTGTCATGTGGGAAAGTTAAAACGCATAACCATAAGTGATTGGCTCAGATAATGCCACGGTGTTTTGGGTTGTGTGATTAAATATATCTTCAAATTATATTCGAATTTTCAAGTATTCATATTGTCCATGAAATTTGATCATTCATTGCCATAATGGAGGGCAAAGTACAAATGGCTGTCAGATGCCAAGATTGAGAACACAGTTTGAGCACAGTTTCATGAAGGACTTAGCATTAGGGTCATTCCAAGATTAAGATTAAACTGGTACTTAATTAAGATCATCTCCAGTCATGGGCCATATAGGCCAAATATAGTCCTAAAATAATGTAAAACCCATCTCCAGATATGGGCAAAAAAAATTTTTGGCCAAATTTGGAGGGCCACATTAGGCCCTTTAACTCTCTAACCAGGCCACTTGTAGTGTAGCTTTGGCCTAAGCCAAATTTTTTGTGGGGCTAGCACATGTGCTTTCCAAGAAGAAAAAGTATCACGTGTGGGCAAGAGCACGAAACATTTCGTACAACTGTAGATCCAACAAATAATATTAAAGGCATGCTGATGTCAGCTAGCCGTTAGGCTCTTTTTTTTTAATAACCTTTTTAAATGTTTTTAAATTCATTTTATTTTAATATATATATATATATAATTGGTTTCTGAATGTTGGAGGTCAGAACCATTGATTGAAAAGTTACTTTTAAAAAAAAATTTAAAACCTTTTTAAATGTTTTAAATTCGTTTTGTTTACTTATTTTGTTATTGATATTGTTTGAAAAATGTCTCGAACTTTGAAGGGACGAAATCTTGTTAAGATTCCTTCAGTGCCACATGAACACAAAATCTTGTGAGAAATCTTGTTAAATGCTTATCAACGTACACCTGTCATATGTGGAATATTGTCTCTAAACAGTAGTTTAATTAAATTAAACAATACATAGTTGTGGAATATATGAGTGTTGTACCACCGTTTTTTTTTAAAATAATAAAATATGAAGGGGCCTGAAATATAGCCCTACATGACTGGAGATGGAAAAATTTAACTCCACACTATTCTTTAAAAAATTAATATTTTGAAGGGCTAAATTTATAGTCATGGACTACATCTAGCCTTATAATTGAAAATGACCTAAGTAGGTTTAGTGGTTCTTTTCCTTTTGGCAATCCACCATTTGAGTACTAATTAATCCAGAAAAAGTCTCATGTGCTGAGGGTTAAGGTTGATTCTATGGAATTATTGAAAAATATTTCCTTGAACTTATAAATGCAAAGTTGGTATTACACAGTACCATATAACAGCAAAAACAAGCAGAAATATATAATAAAGTTCCAAGAACAGTTTCTTCTTTCGTAGTCATATCCTTTTTTTCTTCTCTCTCTCTCCACGCAGAATTTTATTCTATACCAATACATAACTTCTATGCTTTTATCCCTTACCAATATTGTTATAGTTGAAAGAACACTAGGCTAGCTTTAGGGAACTAGAGGAAGAATGTCACGCCCCGGACCCGGGGGTAGGTGGAAATCCCGCGCCCGGTCGTGAGAAAATAAAAAGTAAAATAAAATAAAAAAAAATAAAAAAAAATCGAAACATGGGTTTAAAATAAATTTCTCTTATAAAAATAGTTTCCAAAATCTTACAACTTTACAATAAATAAATAAAGCTCTATCACTCTCATCTAATTCAGCCTCAACTGGTTTAGTCCTTGTCTTGCCCACTAATTTATCTGAAAAATTAAACAAGGTGAGGGATGAGCAACCACCGCTCAGTGAGTAGATTATGTAATATGCCAGTCAAGCAATGCTGTTTTACACACTCTATAAAATATAATGAAAAGATACACCAATCCAGATGATATCACATCATCCCTTCATATCCTGGTTATCCTTCATAGGATGTAACCAACCACGTGATCCCTATATTGGCCTTACTGCCCTATGTCCCCATGTGGTACATCTATCCCTCAAATACCCCAACATTGAAGTTCTCATGTTCCATGAATAATACATACTTTATATTCCAATCAATATATATATAGTGTGAAAGATTGCACCAAATTAGACATGCTTGACTTGAAATAGAGAGATATTTGTAAATAGAATAAATCCACGATAATTCATGGTTTTCATATTTTATCACAAAATAAGAACTTTTAGAACACATTACATAAACCACTCACCTCGCTAATGAGAACCTTTTAAATAAATTGACAAGACAACCCATCTACCTATCTCCTCCAATAATCACCTCTCTCTCTCTCTCTCTCTCTCTCTCTCTCTCTCTCTCTCTCTCTCTCTCTCTCTCTAAAAGAACTACCATCTTCTTCTCAAGTAATTCTTGCTTGAAATGAATGAACATCTATTCCTATTTATACTACAATAAAGTCGGCAACAAATCACTTCTTATTGGATGGTGCAATGGCGGTTGACTGATACTTGCCATCCAAGTTATATTCTAGCTATGTAGATAAGATTGTAATGATGAATTGACAAAGCTATAGCCATGCTAACTTAGCATTTGGCTTTCTTTGACACGTCTACACTATCAATGACTAAGCATAACCATATATAATAATAGGATATATATGTAATACACACACACACACACACACACATATATATATATATATATATATATATATATAATAGAATAAGATATTTTTCTTAATAGAATAGTATATGTAATAAAATAAGATATAAATAAAATAAGATGTAAATATTTATTTCTTCAAATTATTAATATATATACTTTTAAAAATACGGTCTTCACAAAGAAGTAGCTTACAAAGGAAAGGATGTGGAGGAAAAGGCTTCTGAATGTTGGAATGGGTGGAGGAAGAGGCCTGCTTGAAAACAAGAGGGGGAAATGGTGGCACCGCATATACTGGATTAGACATCCTGGATCTTGATAGATTTGAACAGGTTTTCGTTCCACAACTGGCACCGGCGGATGACCCGGCTTCTTAAAGGGTGGAATCTTGAAGATTGGAATTGATGGAGGGAGTGGCTTCTTGAAGATTGGAACTGGTGGTGGAAATGGCTTCTTGAAGAAGGGTTTTGGTGGAAATGGCTTCTTTACAGTGGGAATCTTATGTAGTGGTGGTTTCTTGAAGGAGGGCTTTGGTGGAAATGGCTTCCTTACAATGGGATCGTATGTACAGGTGGGTTCTTGAAGAAGGGTTTTTGTGGAAGCACTGCAAACTTCCCTTCTTCATTGAGCTCTACAGCCTCTGTTTGGAGCTCTTCAATTTAGAGACATGCATATGCATAATAGATGCAAAAGAATGTTACTTATCATTATGTGATCACAAGATTAATATATAATGTTAAAAAATATAAGTCCCACATTAGAAACTTGGCTAAATAAACAACAAGTTATAATAAGTGGTTCCACTCCTTAATAACACCGAGGACTTTTGTGATAAAACCTCACACCTATTGGGCTTTGTAGGTGGTTAAGGGCTCGTTTGGGAGTGCTTCTTTTCGAAGCGCTTATGCCAGTAACACTTATGACATAAGTGCTTCTATAAAGAAGCAGTTTGTCGTTTGGATGTCACATTTGAAAGTGCTTTTACACTACATAAAAGCGCTTTTGATATTTTGTTGAGTGTTTGGTTGACACAGTAAAAGCGCTTTTAAAAGTACTTTACAAAAATTTAAAGAATCCCGAAATATTATAATAAACATAGGAAATAAAAATTCACAGGATCCCAAAATAAAAACACGACTTAAAAAAGTATGAACTTCACCAAGTATAATTTTTAATCATTTTTTGAAAATAGAAAAGGAATTAACCAGACATAAGAAGATTTGCAATTCTCTCACATTCGTCAGCCATCTCACGCCCATGGGTTAGATTTTGTTCTTCAACCATCTCTTCCCCTATAGTAACTCCCGCCCCGCCAGAGGGAAGTAGCTCATCATCATCATCATACGGTTGGAATTCTTGATCTATCATTGAATGACATCTTATAAAGTTGTGAAGAGCCATTGAAGCAACAACTATTTGTATTTGTTTTTCCATAGGAAAGTTATGCATCTGTCGTATCCATATTATTAGACATTACTCTATTAAGAACATTGTACAATGAACACAAATTAAATATATGGAAAGTATATATGTTCTGTTCATTGTAGCACTAAGATTGGACTGCACGTTCAAGCAAGAAATTTAACAGAAAACTGGAGCTGAAAGTTAGAGCATTGTAGCACTTAAATGAACATTTCTGTTCATTGTAGCACTAAGATTGGAACAAGTTAGAGCATCATTACCCAGAAAACTGGAGCTGAAAGTGACAGAAATTTAACATTATGAATTTCTAGTTTTGAACTCAGTTTGAAAACACTGAAAGCTTGTGTGACTTTGCAGTACTAATTAATGCTAAACGATATTGAACCGCCTTCAATTATTTGTAACCAAAGCAGTTTGGATACACAAGTATGAAAGGAAACACAATAATACAGAGAATTAGAGAATCCAAGGAAACATAAACAGATTCTAGCACTTATCACCATCTTGAAGGCATGAAATAACTTCCTTTTGCATGTATCCATCCAAGAGGACAACCGTAACCAAGGTCATGAAGATGCTTGAGGGTGTACATAGGGTTTTAAAACCAGATGGCATTTACATCTCAATTTCCTTTGGCCAGGTTATACAAATAAATTCGAAATCTTTTCTTAATTACTCAAGCTAGTATTCTAACTTGGATTGTTATATATTTCAGGAGCCCTTTCTTTGAGGCTTCACAATTTACCTGGTTTGTGGAGTACAGTACCTTTGGTGTATTTTTTCTATACATTGAAGAAGGTTAGTCCAGATAATTGTTGGTCAATGAAAAATTCAGGAACTTTTCAAGTTCAATTGCTGGGATTTATGAGAACACACAAAAAAGCCAAGAAATTTGGAAACAACAAGAACCAACTAACAGAACAGAAACATGAGATTTAAGCAAGAGAAGTTAACAAGAATCAATGATTTACCTCTCTTTCAGAAGAAGCAGAAATATGAGAGATGAAAAGTCCACCAGGATATGGAATTCTCCTGAAATATGAAGTCCAAAAAACCTAAAGAGTTGGTGTGTGCTGACTTTGTGGATGTGAAGGCAGAAGAAGAAGAAGGGTGTTGCTGAAGGGTGCTGAGGCTGAAGCTTCGTTGTCGACCAAAGCAGATTCTGTGAGAGAGATGGAATAGAAGGGTTGGGTGTTTTGGCATCTGATATTTCGCTGGTAGTTTTGGTTCTAATAGGAGATGGAAAGAAAAAAAGAAGTGGGGTATTTTGGCATTAAAAAAAATTAAATATGGGTAATTTTGGCATTTTAAAAGTTTCATTAAAGGGAGTCAAGTTCTTCCCGTGTTTTTGTCCTGCAGCGCTTTTAAGAAGAAGCACCTCTCAAGTGCTTCTTTCCAAAACCACTCCAAGTGCTTTTGGATCTCACCTAAAGCGCTTTTGCAATTTTTGCCAAACACCTTTTTTAAAAAACAAAAGCACTTTCACCCATTTAGAAGCGCTTTTTGCTGCTCCAAAAGCACTCCCAAACGAGCCCTAAGTTGGGGATAATATCGGTGTTGTTAGTAGTGGGCCTTTGACCTGTCTCTCTGAATTTAACATGGTAAGGACCCCTTCTCTTTAGGGGGGAAAGGGGGAGTGAAGAGAAGTTGTGTTTGCATGAATTAGGTAAAATTGATATGAAAGAATTTGTCATTGTCGTTTTCAGTTGCTGTTGGCACCATTGATGTTGCCTTTGTTTGTTTCGCTTTCCGTTGCTATCGATCATTGCCGATGATGTTGTTGTGTTTTGATCCATCTCTACAACATAAAAAAAACCCTAACCCTAAACACTACCTATTTCCATTGCACTATACACCTAGCCTATAATCCTAGCCATCTACCTTGCTATTGCCGCCGCTGCCGCCACCCCACCATCCATCTCCATGTCAAATGTTGATGCCTTTATTTCTTCACTTGCTTCTGGTTCTACTTCACCTACTGCTTCTCTTATCCCTATTGTGATGGTTCATACTGAATTGTCCACCAACATCCTCTTCAGATTTAAATTTAATGGATCCAACTATGCGATTTGGGCTTCAATGATTGAACTCTATGCTACTTCACAAGGAAAATTGAGTTACTTAACTCGTGACTCTGAGGCCATAGATTTCAAAGATCCACAATTTGGAAAGTGGAAAATTGATGGTTCTACTGTGAAAAGTTGAATGATGTGCACTATGGAACCTACTGTGTTGAATATGTTTCATACTTAACTACTGTTGTACTTACAAGGTTTCTGCGTTCTGCCTTATCTATTGTCGTGCTCACAGGGTTTCTGTGTACTACCTTATCTACTGTCGTGCTCACAGGGCTTCTGTGTTCTGCCTTCCCTATTGCCGTGCTCACATGGTTTTTGTCTTATGCCTTACCTACTGGCGTGCTCACAGGGTTTCTGTGTTGGATCTGAATCCTCTGCTCTGATTTTCTCTGCCATGATCTGCTTTACTTTTGTTCTCCTCATGCCACCTCATTAAAATTTAATCTAAGGGACTTAAAAATTGACACATCATCCTTCAAACAAAAACCCAATTTACTCCTACTTAAAAAAGAAAAAAAAAAAACCCTAATCCAACTAACAGCAAAGTTAACGTCTTGTTTTTTTCTTCTTCTTCCTGTCTCACACCCTCCACATCCTGTACTTTTTTTTTTTTTCCTTCTTCTTTACTGTGCCCCAAAATCTCATCTCTCACCAACGTCACAAAACATATTAACAATTATCAAATATTGAACTTCTTGGCTTTACCCAGAAATGAAAAACAAGAATTTTTTCTTCTTTTTCTTGTTTCTTAGGAAGCTTTCTAAACATATTGGATTTTTACAGTTAAAAATGAATAAGTGTGTCAACTATCTGAAAAATTACAAAAGGCATTAGATTTGGAAGCCTCATCACAAATTTGGCTGCTAGAATCCAGAGAAGGCTGCCACTTCACCATAAAGCCCAGAAATGCAAAAATCCCACCACCCACAATAATAGTAATACAAATGCACAAAAACACACTCTCTCTTAAAACGTGATTTTTCTTTTGATGGGGAAAAAGAAGGGATTCAGAAACGTAAAAATCCCACCACCTACAATAATAGTAATACAAGTGCACAAAAACACACTCTCTCTTAAAACGTGATTTTTCTTTTGATGGGGGAAAAAGAAGGGATTATGATTGCAGAGGTTTTGGAGAAATGAAAGCTTGGTATGAGAGATAAGATTCTGGGGCAGAGACATGAAGAAGGAAAAAAAATAAGAACAGGAAGTGAGACAGGGATTGAGTAAAAAAAAAAAAGACGTGAGATAGGAAGAAGGAAGAGAAGAAAGAGGACGTGATGTTAACTTTGTCATTAGTTGGATTAGGGTTTTTTTTTGTTGGTAATTGGGAGTAAATTGGGTTTTTGTTTGAAGGATGATGTGTCAATTTTTAAGTCCCTTAGATTAAATTTTAATGAGGTGGCGTACGGAGAACAAAAGTAAAGCAGATCATGGCAGAGAAAGTTTTTGTATTATGCCTTACCTACTGCCGTGCTCACAGGGTTTCTGTGTTTTGCTTTTATGTGTTATTCTATGTGCCCTATTTGTCAGGGTTTGTCAGTTGTTTCACTAGTGGTTTATGACAAAGCCTTCTCTACAGTTGTTTGATTGGTCAATGTAGAGTATGGTATTCTATAACTCACTTGTCAAGTTGGGCATGCGAAATATCTTTGCCCCAACTTGAGGGGGAATGGTGGCAAGTCCTTACTATGTTAGGATTTTGGTTATTTACTCATTTATCTTGTCCTATTATAATTGAGATTTATTTCCTATTGTAATTTATATTTATTTTCTATTGTAATTTGGATTTATTTCCTATTTTATTTAGGGTTGTACTTCTTTATCAATATCTCCATATTAGAGAAGAATAAAATATGAGAATATATGAGCATAACTAAAAATTTGTTGTCCACATCGGAGTCAATCATTTAAGCCCAACACGTAAACACCACGTATTGGGTATATTAGGTAAGGGTAAAAGCCCAATTCAGGCCCAGTCAATCAATCCGCTCTAATACCATGTTAAATTCAGAGAGAAGGGCCAGCGGCCCATTACTAACAACACTGATATTGTCCCCAACTTAACCACCTACAAAGCCCAGTAGGTATGGGTTTTATTGTGAGATCTCACATCGACCAACGGAGAGTGGGTGATGTGACTTATATGTACACACCCGCATCCATCTAGCACGAGGCCTTTTGGGAGCTCACTGGCTTCGGAGTCGTAGGAACTCCGAAGTTAAGCGAGTTGGGGGCCAGAGCAATCCCAGGATGGGTGACCCACTGGGAAGTTGGTCGTGAGCTCCCAGAAACAAAATCGTGAGGGCCAAAGAGGGGGGGGCCCAAAGCGGACAATATCGTGCTGCGGCGGAGCCGATCCGGGATGTGACAATTTGGTATCAGAGCCACTCTGCCGTGTGGTGCGAGTGTGCTGACGAGGACGTCGGGCCCTTAAGGGGGTGGATTGCGAGATCCCACATCGACCAACGGAGAGTGGGTGATGTGCCTTATATGTACACACCCGCATCCATCTAGCACGAGGCATTTTGGGAGCTCACTGGCTTCGGAGTCGTAGGAACTCCGAAGTTAAGCGAGTTAGGGGCCAGAGCAATCCCAGGATGGGTGACCCACTGGGAAGTTGGTCGTGAGCTCCCAGAAACAAAATCGTGAGGGCCAGAGAGAGGGGGCCCAAAGCAGACAATATCGTGCTACGGCGGAGTTGATCCGGGATGTGACATTTATCACAAAAGGCCTCGATGTCATTAGGAGTGGAACCGCTTATTATAAGTTATAGTTTATTTAGTCAAATTTCCGATGTGGGACTTATATTCTTTAGTATTAACTAGTCCCATGCTCACCAATGTATAAGACACATATATTATAGGCTTATGGCATAGATTGAGATCATTTCATGTCAGAATATGAAAACTTTACAAATCGAATCTTGAAGATTTAATCACACAACCTAAAATTCGTCAAGACTAGGCTCCATGACATTACTATTTCTCAAGCTCAACTGGTAATTATGTCACCGATTTTCTGGTTCCAAAGAAGAAGACATGCCTTAATAATAGAACTTGGGGACCATATGGGGGTTATTACTTTCAATTTGATTATAGAAGTCAAAGTCTGATGTCTAACTAAACCGACTTCCAATTGATATTTCCAAGCTCACAAGTCAAACTTTATACAAATTTGCCTTGCCTGAATTTGTAGTTATGCACAAGTAATTATATTTGCCTGATATTTAATTGCTAAACTCATTCTTATGTGTGAGGAAAAGAGTAAGGGGTTATTTACATAAAAGTGTCCAAAACATTTTTCTATAAATCTTCATTGGATTAGTTTCCCTTCCAATTCACAATTATTTGATTTAAGTTGGTTTCTTAGTGCGTACGTTACTTAATTCTTTCAAGTTTATTAGGGTTTTTACACTACTAATAGTGGCACGTTTGCAAGTCATTCAATCTCAAGCCTATCTCTAAAGCTTGGATATTTTAGGGTAAACAAATATATATATATATATATATATATATATATATATATATATATATATATATATATATATATATTCCCAACAGGATACAAGGTGAAACAAAAATTGGAAACAAATAATGGTGACTCTAGTGGGAATGACTGATTTCCGACTCTTCACTCTAGTTCATTTTTGTTCCAATTACAAATTAGTAAACATGTCATTTCTCACATGGAGTAAGAGCTGGGATTTTATGATTCTAAAGGATCACCAAATATATTCCCCCCAAAAGAATGACATGACAAATTAAGCTTTGGTTAGTATCCAAATGCCAAAATGTGTGACTTCATAGTTAGCAAAATGTGTGACTTCATAGTTAGTAGTAGCATCCTTTGATACTTCTTAGTCAGCATTAATGCCATTTGGCAAACTTGAACAATCAGAAAAGCTATGCTGGTAGCAGTTGGGGAAGTGCAAACTCATTGGATGAAAAAAAATACCATTGAGCTGCAAAGCCAGTGACATGTTGCCTCTATGTACTAAAATCCTTTTCAATCTTAATGAACTTGATAGCAACCCCCTAATTAATAATTAAGTGCAAGCAGACCTAAGCCTGCTAAACAGCTCCTCTAACTTACTATTTATAACAAGCTAGCTTAACCAACTTTTAAAAGTTGGATTAAGCACTTTTTATAAGTGGCAGCATTAGAAGGGTTTTGAATGCAGACCCGTCTTGCTTTCCAAGGACCTCTTCTGGGGCTCTGGTTCTGCTTGTTTGCTGTAAGCTTCTGCTACAGAAATGCAGAGACTGTTAAGGTAGCTGGAGAACAAGTACTAGTACTAGACAAAGCTTTTTCAGGTGAGATATATATTTATATGTGTGTAATTATATGTTAAAGAATTTGAGTCCCACATCGGAAACTTGACTAAATAAACTACAACTTATAATAAGTGATTCCACTTCTAATAACACTGAGGCCTTTTGTGATAAAACATCACACCTACTGGGCTTTGTAGGTGGTTAAGTTGGGGGACAATATCGATGTTGTTAACAGTGGGCCGTTGATCCATCTCTCTAAAATTTAACATGGCATCAGAGCTGGTTGATTGACTGGTTGTTACAGAAAATATAATGGTAGGACCAAAGCGCCGATTAATAAAGAGTTGGTGGACCATTTGAACGAATAATTTAGTTTAGAGATCAAAATGTAAATCGGGTACAAATTTGAGGACCATTTGAGATAAAACCTCACACCTACTGGGCTTTGTAGGTGGTTAAGTTAGGGACAATATCGGGTTGTTAGTAGTGGGCCGCTGGCCCGTCTCTCTGAATTTAATAGTTAATCCTCCCTTTCCACATGGTTTAGTAGTCCCCTCCTAAGAAGGTGTTTTTGGTGGGCCCGGTATTAGCAATCCCATCTAAGACTAGGATTAGATGAAATAAACATGGTTCTAAATTTAGTCCAAGCCAAGCTTGTGTAACAAACAGACCCTTAAAGTTTGATTAACGCATTTGCTCTTCTCAGAACTAGAAGAATCGGTGACATAATTTCCACTTGAGCTTGAGAAGTAGTAATGTCATGGAGCCTAGTTTAGGAGAAGAACTTAGATGTAACATATGGGTGCCACCGTGGAGCTTGGAAAGTTGCATTGCCATGTGGGAAAGTTAAAACACATAACAATAAGTGATTAGCTCGGCTTGCGCCACAGTGTTTTGGGTTGTGTGATTAATTTTATCTTCAAGTTATATTCGATTTCCCATGTAATCTGATCATTCTTTGCATAATGGAGGGCAAAAGAGCACAGTTTCAGGAAGGACTTAGCATTAGGGTAATTCCAAGATTAAGATTAAACTGGTCCTTAATTAAGTAGGTTTAGTGGTTCTTTTCCATTTGACAATTCACGTCTATGTGTTGAGGGTTAAGGTTGATTCTATAGAATAATTGAAAAATATTTCCTTGGTATTACACAGTGGCCATATAACAACAAGAACAAGCCGAAATATATAATAAAATTCCAAGAATAGTTTCTTCTTTCGTTGTCTTCCTTTTTTTCTTTTCTCTCTCTCTCTCTCCATGTAGAAATTTATTCTATAGGGTTATTTACTCAAATGGTCCTTAAACTTATACACGATTTACATTTTAGTCCCTCAACTAAATTGTTCATTTAAATGGTCCATCAACTCTATATTATTCGGTCCATTGGTCCTACCGTTACATTTTTTTTGTTAAATTTAGTCATGTGAGCTGTACAAGTTACATTTGTGGAGGTAAATAAGACTTTTGACAGTTTAAAAAAAAAAATTTAATACGGTTAAAATGTGTAGAGGGGCAGTTCAGCCCACAAATTATTAAAATTTCATTCCTTTTAAAATAGTTTTAAAATAAAAGGGTAAATTACTCAAATGGTTATTAAATTTGTACCCGATTTACATTTTGGTCCATAAACTAAATTATTCGTTTAAATGGTCCACTAACTCTTTATTAATCGTTGCTTTGGTCCTACCATTACATTTTCTGTTAAATTTAGTCATGTCCCACCCAACCCCAGCCAGCCACCTCCATGTAAACCAACCACCACCCCACCCACTCAACCCCACCCCAACTTCAAACAACCAACAGAAAACAGAAATGAATGTTCCACAGGTCTGCAAGGCTTTTAATTAAGATCACAATGTCATTCAAAATGAAGAAGTCCCTGCAAGTTCTCTAAAATACCTCAACCTCGAAAAGGGCCAAACCATGGTCAGCTTGCAAGGCTTGGCCTTTGTTCTCTTCTCCATCTTCTACATCTTTATCCTCTCCAAAATCTCCTTCCCAACAATTTCCAAAGACCCATCTCAGGCACAGAACTCTTCAACCCACAAAGCAAAATGGTCAGACTTGGCCCAATCTTTGGCGGCGTCATAGGCCTTGTCCTCCCCATAGCCTATATCTTCAATGGCTTCTTAGGCAGAGATAAACAACGAAGGGGTTCTTGGCTTCTTGAGCCAATCTTTCTCTTGGTTGTTTAAGGTTGGGGCGAGCTTGGGAGTAGATGGGGAGAGATAGGTTATTTTTATTTTGGGTAAATTACCCAAATGGTCCTCAAATATATACCTGATTTACATTTTGGTCTCTCAATTAAATTATTCATTCAAATGGTCTATCAACTCTATATTAATCGCTCCATTGACCCCTATCGTTAAATTATGTTAATGTTGTCGTCAAATGTAAGGGTAAAACCGTCTATAACTTTCCTATGTTCCCCAAATAGGTGATAAAGTGGTGATAAAGGGGTGATACATAGGTCAAAAGTCTTATTTACCCCCCACAAATGTAGCATGTGCTGCTCACCAGTGGCGGAGCCAATACATGCCCAGGGAGGGCATGTGCCCCTCCTCAAATATTGTTGTATGGATATTTAGTTATAGTAATATTATACAAATATTATGAAATTCCTCTTAAATTCTTAAATTGTCCCTCTTTCTTTGTTTTCTCTTTTATTTTTAAGTCTAAATTTCTTTTGAGTTGCATATATTTTATTATCATGAATGAATGTCAGGTTATTTATACATAAAGTAAAAAGAGTTTGAATCTTAAATGTGCCCCCTCTCACTTAAATTTTTGGCTCCGTGGGAACTGTGTGTGAGGGTTGGGTTAGGAAGAGAAGGAGAATGAGAGGTTTTATTTTTATTTTAAAACTATTTTAAAAAAAATTATATTTGAACTGTTTTACCCTTATATTTGACAGCAACATTGACATATTGTAACCTTAGGACCAATGGACCTAATAATATAGAGTTGATGGACCATTTGAACAAATAATTTAGTTGAAGGACCAAAATATAAATAAGGTATAAGTTTGAGGACCATTTAAATAAATAACCCTTATTCTATACCAATACATAACTTCTATGCTTTCATCCCTTAACAATATTGTTATAGTTGAAAGAACACTAGGCTAGCTTTAGGGAAACAGAGGAAGGAGTAGTTTACAAAGGAAAGGATGTGGAGGAAAAGGCTTCTTGAATCTCGGAATGGGTGGAGGAAGAGGCCTACTTGAAAACAGAAGGGGGAAGTGGTGGCGCCGCATATACTGGATCCTGATAGATTTGAACAGGTTTTCGTTCCACAACTGGCACCGGCAATTGGAACTGGTGGAGGGAGTGGCTTCTCAAAGATTGGAACTGGTGGTGGAAATGGCTTCTTTACAGTGGGAATCTCATGTAGAGGTGGTTTCTTGGAGGAGGGATTTGGTGTAAATGGCTTCTTTACAATGGGAATCTTATGTACATGTGGTTTCTTGAAGAAGGGTTTTTGGTGGAAGCACTGCTAACTTCCCTTCTTCATTGGGCTCTGCAGCCTCCGTTTGGAGTTCTTCAATTTGGACATGCATGTGCACAAGACATGCAGAAGAATGTTACTTATCATTATGTGATCACAAGACTAATATATAATTACACACATATAAAAATATGTCTCGCCTGAAAAAACTTTGTCTAGTAGTACTTGTTCTCCAGCTACCTCAACAGTCTCTGCATTGCTGTAGCAGAAGCTTACCGCGAACAAGCAGAACCAGAGCCCCAGAAGAGCTCCTTGGAAAGCAAGACGGGTCTGCTTTGAAAACCCTTCTTATGCTGCCACTTATAAAAGTGCTTAATCCAACTTTTAAAAGTTGATTAAGCTAGCTTTGGTGCTTTTTATCAGTTGCAGCAGGCTGTTATAAATAGTAAGTTAGAGGAGCTGTTTAGCAGGCTTTGGTCTGCTTGCACTTAATTATTAATTAAGGGCTTGATATCAAGTTCATTAAGATTGAAAAGGATTTTAGTACATAGAGGCAACATGTCACTGGCTTTGCAGCTCAAATGGTATTTATTATTTTCATATCCAATGAGTTTCCACTTCCCCAACTGTTACCGTCATAGCTTTTCTGATTGTTAAGTTCGTCAAATGGCATTAATGCTGACTAAGAAGTATCAAAGGATGCTACTACCAACTATGAAGTCACACATTTCGGCATTTGGATACAAACCGAAGCTTAATTTGTCATGTCATGCTTTTGGGGGGAATATATTTGGTGATCCTTTAGAATCATAAAATCCAAGCTCTTACTCCATGTTAGAAATGACATGTTTACTAATTTGTAATCGGAACAAGCACGAACCAAAGTGAGGAGTCAGAATCAGTCATTCCCACTAGAGTCACCATTATTTGTTTCCAATTTTTGTTTTACCAAGTATCCTATTGCGAATAATTTTTTATTTTATTTTTTATGTTTACCCTAAAATATCCAAGCTTTAGAGATAGGCTTGAGATTGAATGAATTGCGAACGTGCCACTATTAATAGTGTAAAAACCCTAATAAACTTGAAAGAATTAAGTAACTTATGCACTAAGAAACTGATTTAAAATCAAATTATTGTGAATTGGAAGGGAAACTAATCCAATGTAGATTTATAGAAATATGTTTTGGACACATTTACGTGCATAACCCCTTACTCTTTTCCTCACACATAAGAATGAGTTTAGTAATTAAATATCAGGAAAATATAATTACTTATGCATAACTACAAATTCTGGCAAGGCAAATTTGTATAAAGTTTGACTTGTGAGCATGGAAATATCAATTGGAAGTCGGTTTAGTTAGACATCAGACTTTGACTTCTACAATCAAATTGAAAGTGAACTGCATTAATAACCCCCATATGGTCCCCAAGTTCTATTATTAAGGCATGTCCTCTTCTTGGAACCAGAAAAATCGGTGACATAATTACCAGTTGAGCTTGAGAAATAGTAATAGTCTTGACAAATTTTGGGTTGTGTGACTAAATCTTCAAGTCATATTCGATTTGTAAAGTTTTCATATTCTCACATGAAATGATATCATTCTTTTCCATAATGAAGGGAAAAGTACAAATGGTTGTCAGATGCCAAGATTGAGAGCACAATTTCACTAAGAACTTAGAATTAGGGTAGTGATTAAACTGGTCCTTAATTAAGTAGGTTTAGTGTGGTTCCTTCGCTTTCATAATTCACCATTTTTTTTGTTGTCAAAGTTTGGAAGGGGGAAGTGTCATTAGGTTTAGGGTTCGAACCTAAGGCCACTGATCTACAAACAAGTGCTCTTACCATTGAGCTGTGGATCCATTGGCTTGACAATTCACCATTTGAGTACTAATTAATCCAGAAAAAGTCTTATGTGCTGAGGGCTTGAGGTTGATTCTTCGGAATTAATGAAAAATATTTCCTTGAACTACACAGTAGCCATATAACAGCAAGAACAAGCAGAAATATTACAATGCAAAAGTTGATAGTAAAGTTCCAACTTCCAAGAACAGTCTCTTCTTTCGTTGTCATCTTTCTTCTCTCTCTCTCTCTCTCTCTCTCTCTCTCTCCATGTAGGAATTTATTCTATATCAATACATAACTTCTATGCTTTCATCCCTTAACAATATGGGCTTAGGTTCAAGAACACTAGCTAGCTTTAGGGAACCAGAGGAGGGAGTGGCTTCCCAAGGAAAGGATGTGGAGGAAATGTTGGAATGGGTGGAGGAAGAGGCTTCTTGATAATAGGATGGGGAAATGGCTTCTTGTATACGGGAATTGGTGGAGGTAGTGGGCTTCTTATAGATTGGTACAGGAGGTAGAGATGGCTTCTTGATTTTTGGAAGGGGATGAAAAAATGGCTTCTTTACAAATGGTTTTCCTTCCACAACTGGTACCGGCGGATGACCAGGCTTCTTGAAGGGTGGAATCTTGAAGACTGGAACAGGTGGAGGGAGTGGCTTCTTGAAGATTGGAA
>BPUM01001317.1:0-39645 GCA_020521455.1 Prunus kanzakura | reverse complement strand
GCATGCATTATTGCTTAAAAGGTATTGTTTATTCATATTATTACATGTACCTGTTTTATTTAGCAAATTTTTTATAAAATATAAATGAAAAGTTTGGCCACTATATAATATTTTAATATAATTTATTTAAATTATTTTAATATATATATATTATTTTTATTTAATATATTGTGAAAAATACGTGTATAATATGTGAATTTTGTATGTATTATTGAAAATTTTATAAAAACACGTGTATTAAACGTAAAAAATTCGTACATAAATGTATTGTACATTTAATTTTTTTAAAAATATTTATTTTATTGAGTCTTTACATGTATAGAAAATGGAAGTATTTTTAAAAAAATAAGCATAAACATATATAATACAAATATTAAACAGAAAAATACGACTAGGCCTAGTAATAATTCCCATCTCTCATGCGTATATAGCATGTGTGGAATTATAACCTGTCCAAATTTTACTTGGTGGAGAGAGAGAGAGAGAGACCAGTTGTGGTAAGGCTAGCCATTAGCAGCCCAAAAAGTAGCATTATGGAAACAGTGGAAGGGCTTTTGCCGGTGAAATGTGACTTGGCCATTGTGCGAATCAGATCGAAAATCAAGTAGATATGAAGGAAAGACACAGCCTTTACAGCTTGTGAGGTGCCCTCTTTATAGATCCAGTCACAGACTCACAAAGGCACTCCGTGCAATATCTGATATTTTTTTCCAAGTCAATGATAGCTACATGCATTTCCTCTCCACTAGCTAGTGAAAATTTTCCAAGGTAAATATATAATTACTCAAAAACTACAAAAGATTTCGTACAAATCAGGGGAGGTGGGGGAGGCTGAAAACGCCGCGGCAGTGATAAGGCTGTCGTCGCGGTATGGGAGGTTGATTCTTTGAAGCCTAAAGGGGTTGAAGAAGAAGAGGGAGGAGGTGTTGCGAGACTGTATGAGCAACCAACCAAACCCTGATGTGAGACACTCCGTTTGGTCCTCAAGTTGCCGAAATTTGACGAGCTTGGAGTTGGAGGTATGGTTTTTAGGGTTTAACCAGGCATGATTTGATTCCCCAGAGAATTCTCCGAGCAAGAACAACATGGGAATGTTTTTGTTGGTTTCCTCTTCGTGATGAGATTTATAAGGACGACCCATTATCGACACAGAAGAAATTGTAAACGGCAAACAAAGAGAAATTAAGGAAAAACTTCGAGGACTGATGAGTCTAGCAGAAAGTGATACATACAATTGTACAACTTGTTAAGGCTTGAGAGTAAAATGGCCAAATATATAGAGGCTTAATCCTTTCCCAACTCGGAAAGGAAAATATAAAGTTAGTCGGATTTCTTATTAGGCGAGTAAAGTTTTGTCAAGGATAATTGTTGTGAATTGGTTCATCCATGGTTTTTAAATTCTAAAAGGTTTGCCCTTCCAAATTCTGTCCATATGAAATGAGGAGTGAGGCAAAAACCGGGATCCTTCTAATTTCTTTTCTTCTATACAAGCAACAGTAGGGATCTATCTAATTCGACATGTCAATAATATTAACCTCGAATTTGTAATTTTACATTGAAAACTCAATATATATATATATATATATATATATATATATATATATGTTAAATTAAACTATGTAAATATGCCCTTTAGGGAAGAATGTATTAGAGTTGACCTCCTCAAAAATAATCTCCTCACAAGAACGGTGTCCAAAAAAGAGGCTTTCATATCAAAGCGAGGTCCAAGGCATATGCGCCTTGCCTTCGGCCCGGCCCAATATTTTTGAAGACAATCCAACAGTTATAATAACCGTATTTCTTTTAAATTTTTTTATTTTTGGTTCAACGACTAGAAGTACTCTTTCTATTTCCCACTATTTTTTTAATTTTATTTTTGAGTCCACCTCTCTGTGTTCATGATGATTGTCTCCTAAACGCACAGGACTTGGTGGAATATTCTGCGATTAACAATGCATCAGGGAAAGTTTATGTATATATACTTTTATGTTTTACCTTTTTTAAAAAGGTCCATAAGCCAAGCTTTATTTTTATTTTTATTATTATTATTTGAATACAAATGATGGTCTAAATTACAGGGAATGATGGTTTCTCAAGCACACACACAACTAAGATGTCATTGGGGTTCGAACCTGAGACTTCAAGTCTGTAAGTTAAGGTCATTTTTCCACTGGACTAGGCATACTAAGCTTTATTGATCCAAGGCAAGAGTACAAGGCAAAATCCACAGGCAAGAAGCCTAACTAACTACTAAAAATCATATTAGGCTAATTAGCCGTAATTGTTGCCTAAAACGCCAAATGAGCGCCATCAGATGGTGGTTGGCTATTTCAAGTCATTTAAACGTAAGAAAGGAGCAACATATATGCTCCTGGACCATTAAGTCAAGTCTATGAAGTCGGTCAATGCAACTTATAGTGCTTAGAGTTTTTCTTTCTTATTTGTATTGCTAATAATCATGGCTTGCTTGACTATTAGATCTATTTCAGAAATTTTTGTTATCAGTTTTGGTCCACAATTAATGCATCCTCACCCAACAAATAACACTCTACAGCTATATACATAAAACACATAAACACTAAGTATGAACACGTAAAACCCTACGGCCATGTTTGGTGCTTATAATTGGATTGAAATTGATAACTCACAAGATTCAAGCTATGTTGAAGTCAGAAATGAAGGTAGAATTGAAGGACTTTTCTTTGTGTGGGCATTAAAAGAGATTAGTTACAAGGTGTATATGTGGGGATTATCAATGGCCCAATACCTTCAATTTGTACAAGATTTGAAAGTTTGCCTCAATTTCTTCCTTTAACATATTCATGTACATCTTAAATCGAGTGAGCTATCCTATCCAATCCAATCCAATCATAGACACCATATGTGCCCTCTGTATACTCATACTATATGAAGGAACAAATCAAAATGTGTACATCTATATGCATAGACTATATGGTGTTCTATGAAATAGTTTCCACATATAGAAACGTTTGTCTAAATTAAAAGCTTCAATTTTGCATAGTCTACACGCACATTAGTAATGGAGAGTGGAGCCTACAAATTGAGACGTGGTTAGAAGACTATAGATATCATGAACACAAATACAGTTGAGTCTCCACCACTCACATGTCTTTGTGGAAGAAAAGTCTAATAGGGTGTGTTTCGAGCAGTACCGTGCTATAATTAATGCAACGTTTTCTGCAAGCTATACCAAAATTTTGTAATTTCTTGGTGGAATTTTTTAATTTCCGGTCCATTGAGTGCATCTTTGAGTCTGTGGCTCCATCTATAAAGAGGGAACCTCAGAACTTGGAGAAGCAGTGCCTCTTTCCTTCTCAGCTTACTTCAACTTTCGACCTGCAAAAATTTGCACAATGGCCAAGTCAAATGTAGTTGGCAAAAGCCCTTCCATGGTTTCCATAATGCTGCTTTGTGGTCTGCTAATGGCTACCCTTGCCACATCAGGTTGTCTACTTTCTCACATAGACAAGAAATAGGAAGATAGAAAAACATGGGAATATATTATTTTGTGCTTTTTCTTATTATTTAAATTATTGTTGATTGTTTCTTTAATTCTATTATATTATTATTTTTTTACTTGATATAAATGTAAAACATGCACATCACCGGAACTTTGTCAAAAATTTCTCTTAAATTGTAGTATAGATATATACACGTATACCTTGTACATGCATGACTTCCAAGTTTGTAGTGCCTTAGCATACTTTTGTTTCGTCCTCTATGTATATATGTACTTAATTTTTTCAGCATATATGGATGCTAGAAAATTTCTATTCATAAAACGAAAATAAGAAAAACTGACATATATATATGAATCCGATCATGCAGAAGCAAGGATTGGTGTTTGTTATGGAACACTTGGAGACAACTTACCTCCACCAAGAGAAGTAATAGCTCTCTACCAGCAATACAACATCCAAAGAATGAGGCTCTATGCTCCTAACTTTGACGCACTCCAAGCCCTCCAGGGCTCCCCAATTGAGCTCATTCTAGGTGTAGAAAATGAGCGCCTTGAAGAAATTTCTTCTAGCCAAGCCAGTGCAGATGATTGGGTCCAAAAGAATGTCCAAAGCTATAGCAATGTCAATTTCAAATACATTGCGGTTGGAAATGAAGTAGATGCCGTAGGTCCTCGAGCACCCTTTGTTGGCCCAGCAATGGACAAAATTCAAAATGCAATTTCTAAGGCTGGTCTTGCGAACAAAATCAAAGTCTCCACTGCGGTTCACCCTGTAATTCTTGGAAAATCCTTCCCTCCATCAGAGGGCTCATTCCGGCAAGACTATCGTCCATTTCTGGATCCGATCATCAGCATCTTAGTGCGAAACAAATCTCCGTTACTCTTTAACATGTACCCGTATTTCAGTTACATTGGCAATCGCAAGGATATTAAACTTGAGTATGCTCTTTTTACATCTCCCTCAGTTGTAGTGAATGATGGGCAGCTAGGGTATCAAAACCTGTTTGATGCACTCTTGGATGCGGCTTACTCAGCATTAGAGAAGGCTGGAGGCGGTTCTTTGGAAATCGTCGTATCAGAGACTGGTTGGCCCTCGGCTGGCGGGGATGGGACAGTGACAACGACGGAGAATGCTAGAATTTACAACTCAAATTTGATCACGCACGTGAAGGGAGGGACGCCAAAGAGACCTGGAGGCCCCATAGAGACTTATATATTTGCCATGTTTAATGAGAATCAGAAACCTGGAGAAGAGACTGAGAAACACTTTGGGCTGTTCTTTCCAAACAAACAGCCTGTATATCCCATTGATTTCAATTAAGGGTGGAAACTCTAGTGTTCTAAGGGTACTTGTAACCCTAAATAAAAGCTAAGTGTCTTCTGATGTATGGGCAAGTTTTTTATTTATTTAAGAAATCTAAGGCAAAAGCCAAATGTCTTGTGATGTATCCAGGGGGAATATATAATGATGAAGGATTTACAGAATTTACTACTTATAAGATGAAGTTTACTAGATTTTTGTGTGTGGCCAAAGTTAGAAAGAGGGAAGGGAAAAACTAACACACATGAAAACTTGAATTTAGAACCACTTGGGAGCACTTCAAAGGCCTGGGCTAATCTAACAACCCATTGGTGAAGTTTACTAGTTCAGTAGGTTCTTTAGGAATTTCAATCACATATATATATATATGTCAATCACAAAAGCTCGGTGATATTGTATCACTCATCCTGTCACGAGTTTCTTTGGTTGACCCCGGAATCTCGGATACCAAACCAAACTGTAATGGGATGGGAAAACGTAATGAATAATGTGAATCATAGCACGAACTCAACTCACACAAAGATATGTACAAGAAGAAAACTTATTAGTTTTATGGATAGTGATAATCATAATGATGATGAGGGTACTCTATCAGGGGATAAAGGTTCTCTCTAATCGCCTTGGCAAGGTGAGGAGAGGGCAGGCCACTGGTTAGTCTGATGACTTTTCCCTTATGCATAGAGAAATTTGCCTAATTTTCCCGGCTCGTATCCCATTTTAGTATCAATAATAAAATACCATTTTTTATCACAGAAAAAAACAACCTAAATATACCCTTTTTGTTGGCAACCTAATTACTAATAAGTGATTGTAAAGGTATCTTAAGTAGCCTAGCAATGAGTAGCTACATGCATTTCCTCTCCATTAGCTAGTGAAAAATTTCCAAGATAAATATATAATTCCACAAAAATTACAAAAGATTTCGTACAACTAGCAGAAATTGTTGCAATATTAGTAATCTTTCACAAAGACAAGTGGTGGAGATTTAAAGTGTTATGGTCTGATCATGTCTCCTTTGTAAACTCCAGAATGAAAAAAGTTCGGAGTGGTCCCTGTACAATTAAATGAAAAATATAACTTAATTTTTATATGCAAACAATTCTATCGAAATTAATTATTTATATGAGGGGATTTTCAATTAGGATATAAGCAACAAACTCAAAATTAATTGTCAATAATAGCCAACGGATCTAGCCTAGTAAAAAAGAACCTTAACTTGTAGTGGTCTCAAATTCGAATTCCTATGACATCCTTGTAGAGTGTGTGAGAAACCTTTCTCCCTCTAGTAATTTCTCTTGTATTCAAAACATCATTTCAATTATTAGTCCAAACCTCTTTGTACGTTTCGAGGCACTCTTTCTACCTTCACTTAATACAAAAGCTCACCCTTTACGTTGCGCATGGAGGGATTCGAACCCCTACCTCTGTGAGAACAACCCAGCGCCTTATCCAACTCAGCTGCATACGTGTTTGTGATTGTATTTTCGGCGTGTAATATTTATAACGTGTTTAAAATGTCAGCAAGCTAATATTTATTATCTAGGATAAATTTCTATATTAAAAAAGACACCAAGGGGATTCGAACCCCTCCCATTTTACTCCTTCAACACCTTAACCACCATATCACTTATGTTTTTGTGAAAATATGCTAAAGTATTTATATATATACATGGTTTTGTTTTGAATTCTTTTTGTAGTAATTCATTATATAAATGATTATGGTGTGTTTAATCTTCTTTCATTAATTACTACATATTTTCTACACTCAGTGTTTGCCAACTCGCTATATAATCAACTTAAATAAGTTAAATCCATCATGCAATGCATTTCCTTCCATTTTTTTAATGATAAACTAATAGATAATTGACTAAATAAACATCCTGCAAAGTTTCAATAAAAAATTCCAAGTTTTTCTTACAATTTCGGTGATTTTTATTCAATTTTTATCAATATCGATAATATCCCGATATTTCATCGAAATTTCCGTGTTTTTGGACTAGCCATATTTCCGATATCATCAATATTTTAGACCTTGGTTGTAACTTCCGAGTAGAATTTTATAATATCCTATATTAGATTAACCATTATAAATCACTCCTTTTAACATTTGTTAGCCCAAAAATAATGTTTGAACTCTTTTAATTATCGGAGAAATAGTCCTCTTGGGACTTTCTTGGATTTGACTGATTGATAACTTGCTTTTTGTTGGAATTTATGTGGTGTATATTTTTTCTTCCTCAAGGAATTTAAGTCTCAAATTTCAACATACCAACTGTGAAGCAGGATGAGATAGTACAATAAAACACACGACATTTATATTGTCCTTATTTGCATCATCAAATTTTAAAGTCAAGCATATGCTAAGTTTAATTTGGCAACTTGTATAGACTAGTCCCTACAAAACTGGTTGTCTTCTACATTGGGTGGTAGCGTGCCCCTTGGGTTGGAGGTACATTATCCGTTCACATTTTTTCTCTTTACAACATATTGTAAGGGAGAATTTCATTCAAGACACCCTATAGTTTTCTCTTATTACAGTTAGAGCCCACATATTTGATTTATTCCACTAACACACTTTAGGCTCGTTCTGTAAAATCCCACATCGACCAACAGAGAGGGGGTGATATGCCTTATATGGACATGCCCACCTTCATCTAGCACGAGGCCTTTTGGGAGCTCACTGGCTTCGGATTTATGGGGACTCCAAAGTTAAGCAAGTTGGGGCTAGAGCAATCCCAGGATGGGTGACCCACTGGAAAGTTGCTCGTAAGTTCCCAGAAACAAAATCGTGAGGAGCAGAGAGGGGGGGCCCAAAGCGGACAATATCGTGCTATGGCGGAGCGATCCTAGGATGTGATAATTTGGTATCAGAGTTACTCTACCGTGTGGTGCGAGTGTGCCGACGAGGACGTCGGATCCCTAAAGGGGGTGGATTGTAACATCCCACATCGACAAATGGAGAGGGGGTGATGTGCCTTATATGTACATGCCCATCTCCATCTAGCACGAGGCCTTTTGGGAGCTCACTGACTAAGGATTCATGAGAACTTCGAAATTAAGCGAGTTGGGACTAGAGCAATCCCAGAATGGGTGACCCACTGGGAAGTTGCTCATGAGTTCCCAGAAACAAAACCGTGAGGGCGGAGAGGGGGGCCCAAAGCAGACAATATCGTGCTACAGCGGATTAAACTTTGCTTACTTTTATGTTAGAGAGCAGTAAGTAAACTTTGCTTAATTGTGGAGGGCTTTTCTTCCTAGTAGATTTCGTGCTAGGATTTTGTCTCCCTTGTGTTTTGTAAGTCCTTCTAGTTTTATTTGAAGTTGTAGTTATTATGAACATGAGGAGCTAAACCCCATAGCTAGGGCTTAGGTTGAAGCCCTAAACATGATTACTCTATTGTTTTGATACTTGAGTTTATGAATTTCTAGATGTTGTTAATGAATTCTCATTCACTAATTGAATCTATCCTTGATCGATGTATGTTTTTCTTTGATTGATCACCTTTGAAAGCATGCTTCTTGAGGTTGTTGGGATTATATGTACCCTCATGTCTTCCTAAGCAACAAATGGATGAAATAAGAATCATTCATGTGAATTGGTTTCTTGAATGCTTAATGTAAACACAATACCATTAGGGTTCTTGCGATGTTCATATTCTCTTTGAACTTACTGAGTTTTCCATATAATTAATTCGAAGCACACCTAGACACTAAACCCGGTCTTGATTGCGAACATCTTCATCAACATATTTAGAGTTCATAACTTGAGTGTCCATGGACATGAGTTGGATTGTTTAGGGTGGATTTCGAAAACCCTAGTGTTTCTCATCATTGTAAGCCACATTTTGATATTCATTTTTGTCAATCTTGTTAGAATTAGAGTTTGGTTACAATTTGAGCATTAGAATTAGGTCACTGTGCCTTTGCTATTTGAAACACTGTGTGTTTTATCCACTGAATTCTGCTCACTTCCGTATTTGTTTTTGACATTTGGTATATGTGGGGTTCTTCATTTTTCTGTGCTGAATCCAACCATAGAAAGAAAGCAAAATTTGGATAAACGGTTGGAAAGTTATAGGTCAAAAACTGAATAGAGGTCGAAGCTGAAAACAGGAGAATTCGTCTCTGCACTAAAACGACCGATCAACTTTCAATTTTTTTCAACGTTACTCTTTGCTTCAAAATGACTGGTCGACACTATTCACTCGACCGGTCAGCTACTGTTCACTAGGTGATAAACAAGTGATATAGTAGTGATTGAATTTCCTAATTGTGTTTATTTTTGTTTTCTTGTTTTGTTTCATTTCTTCTACTTTTCTTTACTCATTCCTAGTTTCTAATTTGTATCTTACCTTTGTGTTGTGTTAAATAAGTGTCTTTACGTACTCAAACTAGAACTTTGTGTAAGCTGATAGTTCCTTGTGAGATCGACTTTGTACTTACAAATCTATACCCCAATAGATTCATACACTTGGGGGTATTTATAATTGGATGATTAGTACATTAATTTGTGTCAATTATTAATACAACAATGGAGAAGGAGATGAAGAAGACAATGGAGATGGGTCTTGATGTTTGCAGGAAACCAAGGTGACCAGTCTGAAATTGGGCAGTTGGGAAGTGGGAAGGTTGAGTTTGCCTAAGTCGATGGAGAAAAGTAGAGGGTTTTTGATGAAGTTTCAAAGGGGTTGAGGATGAAGAGCACCAAAGCCTTTCCATGACTCTCTCTCTCGTTTCTCTTTTTTGCCTTGGTTTTATTATTATTATTTATTTTATGTTTATAATTTTTTATTATTTCTAATTAGTTTTTTTAATGTTTTATTTATATTTTAAGCAATTTAAGTTTAAGAAGGTGGGTTCCTCAGCAATTAACGAAAATTTTAACGTTAAGGCTAACGCCAGAACCAAATTGCAAAAAATTGAAAAGCTTAGGGTATATAATTGTTAAAACTGGAAGTGTGGGGACAAACATACCTTAAGGATAAGAGTTCAGGACATTAAATTGAAATTAACCCTATATTATATCATGTAAGTTATAAAATTCATGTCACATTCGAAAATTGATCTTTACAACTGTTGAGCAATTGTTCCTTTTTTTTTTCCCCTTTCTATATTATTAAGGATTATTGAAGTGAAATTTTGCCGACGTACGAGATTGTCAATGGAATCCTCGATTATTCCTAATAAGTTCCAGTCCTTTTCTATATCAAGTGAACAATAAACATTATTTGAACTCTGCAAATCAATTTGATTTCATCTATAACACGGTTCTTGCCGTCTTGTTTTGATATGGGAATACTAATAAGCCTAACAAATCCAAGAAATTTAAACATATTATATACAAAAGTTCACCATGCGTGCATTTTTGGTCAGTTTAGCATCTATCAATGTATCTTTTCCGAGTAGCTTCCATTGAGCATGCATGATGCATGACTTGCACTTGTCTCCTAGTCGACAATCAAGTCAAGCCGCCCAGGTCCAAGTCCAATTCAACAAGTAGTTATTTCATGACCACGACACTGCTCACACGTTTTGGTCATGCTTGCGGCCTTTTCTACTAAATGATTGATCAAAAGATTTACAGCTTCCTAGAAGGGGTCTTAAAATTATTTGTCGGAGGATGTTTTTATGACCTTTCTTTATAAATTTTGCAAGCCCTTTGTAATTTGAGTGGTCAAGTGTAGTTACATTTGTACTCCTGTGTTCAGATTTTCAATCTGTTAATAAGTGCAGTTACCTTTATTCGCGTGTTCAGATTCTCAATCTACTAATATCGCTTGTAAAAAAATAAAAATCTATACATATCCCAGATGACATTTTATTGGTCATATTACATAAGTACAAAAGTTTTGGTACAACTTGCATAAGTATGTAACCTTCTTATTGGACTTTTCTTCCTCAAAGACAAGTGGTGCAGATTCAAGTCTTTTTGGTCTTCTATCTTTGTAGGCTCCAAGACATTCAAGTAACCCTTAATAAGTCTCAATTTTCCACAGACCAACATCATGAAATTTGGAAGTCGTCGTTTTGCTAAATTAATTTGGCTGCAACTACCTTCAATTCTATTGTCGATCGTCTGACCCCGGACCACAAAACTCATTGTCTTCTACATTTGCTGAACTAATATGGTCATCTTTGTAAAGAGAAAGATGTCGTATGCTTTGATGCTTACTTTAGCTCCATATATATTGATTTATCTATTATTACATTTTTTTTTCCTTCTTAAATTATACTATGTAAGGATACCAATATACCCATCTACTAGGTCTATCACTATACAAAAAGGGAAAAAGACGACCAGACAACAACGACGACATAAATAAATACCGTCATTGTGTTTAGAAAGATGATGGTAACAAAAAACCGCCGTGGATAAGTAACTTAAACACCTAAAAAATCGAGATCCGCTTGGGTATTTATTAAACACGATGTACAGAACTTAAAAAGCATCGTCTTATTAAACATGTTTTCTCAAGACGTAAACTCTTAACCCCAAAAACAACGACAGCAGGTATGAAGCTACCGACGTAGAAAGTAAAGACGGTGTTTTACCAAAACTGCCACTGTGTTAACTGCTAGTTAAACACGACCAACTATTCTTAATTAGCATCGTATAATTTTAATGGAATCCACGTTGGTAGATTCGTAATCAGCGCCGTATTGAAGTCATATACCACGATGGTAAAAATAAATTTATCGATGAATTATGATGTCATGTACTACAACAGTATTTACTACATTACTGTTGTATAGAGGAAAACCGAACCACGACACTAGTAGCGTAGATAACGAAGTCTAAATGTAAAAATATCCACGTCGTATTTTTACTATTCCAAGACGTATTAAGTTAGTACACCACGAGAATCTATATAAATAAATGGTCGTGGTAAATGTCATTTACCACTTCATTATTTATAATATAGCGTCGGGTTGTTTGTAACTAATCACGTCAGTTTTACCTCTAATTAGGTGAGAAGTGGTAAAGAGTATTTACCTCTACCAGATAACCAATACTCTTAACCACCTATTTCTAAGTTTGACATTTGTTATATAAGATAACCAATAAGTAAACATTTACAATAACTAATTTAGAGGATTCTAAGTTTTTGTTGTCATAAATTATTGGAGAAGGCTTTATCCATGTTTGCCGGATTGCAAATGAGGCTGCTCACCGCATTGCTCGCGTTGCTTTACATATTAGAGTGGTCATCTCTTGGTTCGAGGAACCTCCAGATTTTTTAGTTGATGTTTTATTTGAGGATTGTAAGGCATCTCTAGTCATAGAGCTAAATGTAGTCCGGGGCTATAAATTTATTCCTCTAAAATATTAACTTTTTAAACAATAGTGTAAGGCTAAATTTTTCCATCTCCAGCCATGCAAGGCTATATTTCAGGGTCCTTCATATTTTATTATTTTGAGAAAAACTATGGTATAACACTCATACATTCCACAACTATGTATTGTTTAATTTAATTAAACTACTATTTAGAGACAATATTCCATATATGACACATACACATTGATAACATTTAAAAAGGCTATTTTGAAAAAAAAAAGTCCTAATGGCTAGCTGACGTCAGCACGCCTTTAATATTGGTTGTTGGATATGCATTTGCACGAGATGTTTCATACTCTTGCCCACACTTGATAATTTCTCTTCTTGAAAAGCACATGCATGAGGCCCACAAAAAAATTTGGTCTTGGCCAAAGCTGGGCTACAATTGGCCTAGTTGGAGGGCTAAGGCTACTCAGTTAGACCGAAGACCAAGCCCGTATGTGTAGAGAAACTCGCCTAATCCCCGATGACATTGCCCAATTTTTGTACGAGTTGCGCTTCCTATCAATAAAATCCTATCGCTATTCTCTTAAAAAAAAAAACTAATATTCAAATGGTATAATGATGATAGATAATACAATTTGACATTTATCTTCCAATTTTATCCTAATCTTCGTCAACCACTATATCATTTGTTCCGTTATAATTCATTCCTTTATCATGGAAGACAAAAATAAATTATAAAATTACCAAGATGAGCACCGATGATGAACTAGAAATTAACAGATTAATACATGCTCTTCTTCTTCCATTTTTTTTATTTATTGATGAGCACCGATGGTGTATCCAAATCCTAACTGGAAGTTCGTCAAATAATTGTATTGGTTTTGTATCAGAAGCCTAAAACATTCCAAAATTTCAAGTTCTGCAGGAATATTGGATTGGCTTGGCTAAAATTTCTATTGGTTTTGCCTTTGAGGAATATTGGGTACGTACGTAGCAATTGAATAATAGGAACCGATGCGGTTGAGGAAAAGGTCAAAGAGAGAAGCAAACCTTTCTCGAAGCTCACGTCCACCTTACTGCTTAATTTGACTGAATTTTTTCATTTTCCACTTTCAAGACAAAGATGAGGGAAACAATCCCTAGTGTTGGTTTTAACAAGGAATTTAGGTTTAGGGTTTAGGGTTCTTTATTAGATTCAATTTCATTTTTTTCAATTTCATTTGAAGAGGATTTTGAAAGAACGAGTCTGGAAACAAGACTCCATCAAAATGACGAATTCGTGCATCATAATAAGGTATATTTGAGTTATTTTATTATAAAGTATTAATGAAGTAAACCATTAGAAGAGTAAAAGCCAACATGTTTTGAAAACAAGAAGAATAGTAGCTGACAATTTTGACAGCAAAGTTTCAGCCTTCATTTCCTCCCAAGAATAAACTGTTGGTTGGTATTTTAACCGTTGGAATTCCACATGACAATTTAATATTTCGATTGGAGATGCTCTTATACATTTTACGAATGGATTAATAGTTATTTTTTATTGTTTGGATCTTGGGGAAGGATATCTTTTTTTAAAAAAAATTGAGTGAAACAATGTTAATACAATGTTTGTCATCATGTCTCCAGTGGAAATCGGCATATATGCAATGTACCAAACTTTGAGTCTCATTTTTCCACATACAATTGTCAAGGATGAGCACAAATACCATCTCATCGCATGCCATTAAATTTATATTGTCTTTATTAACATCACGAAATTTGGAAGTCAAGTGTAAGCAATACGAATCGCAGCCTCTATTCTATAGACTGGTATGGCCCTACTCACCCACTATCTAGGCTTCAATTGTCTTATCTATATCCACCACAAGTTAATTAACTATAAGATGAGGCCAGATAAATACGTAAGAGCTTATAGCATAAGTCATTAAAAGTATTTATTCTGTACTCGAGGTTTTAGATTTGATTAATTCTACATCCCTATTCTGTACTTGAGGCCTGTATAAAAGGAAAAGTGGATTTAAGGCCATTGAAAGACTATTGGGTTTAGCCATGATTAAACAAGGCAACCCTCATGAAATATAATGCAAGTTAAGCACAAAAATGCATTAGAGAAAGACGGAAAAGATTAGCAAACACTTGACCAAGGAATTGACTATTCTTAGTCGTTGCAGGCCACTCTCTGATGCCTATAAATTAAAGAGCAAGAGGCAACATGGAGAGGCACACTTGCAATACTTCTTAGAATAATATCTATCTCTTTTCCTTATTATCATGGCTAAATCCAATTCATCTGGAGGCCCTTCAATGATTTCGATAGTATTTCTACTTGGGCTGCTGATGGCTAGCTTTGAAACAACAGGTATATATCTCTCGCACAAATGCACCCACACCCACACCCACACCCACACCAACAAACATCTGCAGGCATGCATGCCTGATGCACGCACATATGTAGACATGTGTGCCTTATGCGTGTATATGTGTGTGTGCTCGTCTATGAATCGAGAGTTTCTCCAATAAGGATTTGTGTTAAGGACTAGTTGAAGAATTTTAATCTCAGCCATCCTTTAGATATATATAGTGAGTTACATATTTTTGTTCATATGTACCATACATGCGATTCAATGGGTGAGATTAGAAGTCCTAACCTATGCTTAACATAAAATCTTTAATTAATGGAGCTAAACCCAAAGAACTTTACATTGGCTGAAACAATTCATACATTTTTGAGCCCCTGTTTAAAATGATCCACATAGAAAATCGATCATAAAACCTCATTATAATTTCTTAATCAATATTGCAGGAGCCCAAATTGGTGTATGTTATGGAATGCTTGGAGATCGTTTACCACCCCCATCAGAAGTTATTGCTCTGTACAAGCAAAATCACATCGGAAGAATGCGACTGTATGATCCAAACCAGGCTGCTCTAGCAGCCCTTAGAGGCTCTAATATTGAGCTCATGCTAGGCGTTCCAAATGACAACCTTCAAAGCCTTGCCTCAAGCCAAGCCAATGCAAATACTTGGGTCCAAAACAATGTGAGAAACTATGGCAATGTAAGATTCAAATACATTGCGGTAGGAAATGAAGTCAAGCCTTCAGACTCCTTTGCACAATTTCTTGTCCCGGCCATGCAAAACATTCAGAACGCAATTTCTAGTGCTGGTTTGGGAATTAAAGTTTCCACTGCCGTAGACACTGGAGTGCTTGGAAAGTCCTTTCCTCCATCGAACGGAGAGTTCAAGTCTGAATATGGAGCACTTTTGAACCCCATCATCCGCTTCCTAGTGAACAACAGATCTCCGTTGCTGGTTAATTTGTACCCTTATTTCAGCTACAGCGGCAACACTCGTGACATTCGTCTAGATTATGCTCTCTTCACAGCTCCATCAGTTGTGGTACAAGATGGCCAACGTGGCTATCGTAATCTTTTCGATGCCATTTTGGACGCTGTTTATGCCGCTCTTGAGAAGGCGGGCGGAGGGTCTTTGGAAATTGTCATATCCGAAAGTGGTTGGCCATCAGCTGGTGGAACGGCAACAACGATTGATAATGCAAGGACTTATAACGCAAATCTGATTCAACATGTGAAGGGAGGGACTCCAAGGAAGCCCGGAAGGGCCATAGAAACCTACATCTTTGCCATGTTTGATGAGAACAGAAAGAACCCTGAGTTGGAGAAACATTGGGGGCTGTTTTCACCAAGCAAACAGCCGAAATACCCAATCAATTTCAACTGAGTAGCTAGGCATGTGTAGTTGTGGTTAGCAATCCAACCACCAATAAAACTGCGATAAATAGGCTGTCATGTATCGCATCACATGTACCCAAATAATGCTCACAGAGAGCAAATAATCTTATAAAATTACCGTAACTTAAAATATTATGTCTTTTCTTGGCAATACTAATGCATTACAAATGCCATTAGAATCTCATTATGTTAAGAGCCTGTTAAAGACATGTTGCAGATATAAGCTTAGTCAAGTTGGATTAGTGGATGTGCCCCCCACTTTGCCCCGAGGTCGAATCCTTCTTCCCATAATTTAGAATAAATTAAAGTAAAATATTGCTTATATATAAAAAAAAAAGACATTATTTAAGTTGAGATAGATGTCAGTCCCCGACTTTTCTCCGACATTATTAGAGATGTAGTTATTTCATAAAGGAATATGCTTAATACTTCCCCGACTTTTCTCCCATCTTTTTTGTCTAACCTATATTACACTTGATAAGGACTACTCCATTAACTCCCATTCAATTTTCTGTACCCATTCTATTATGCCAACTGTAATTTCTTTGTAAAAACCAGCACTACTTTCGTAATTCTATACTAGGTATTGCCCATCTTGTATAGTTGACTTGTCCTTATTAGGTTTACTTGGACTTTCTTATTTACAATTACAATATAAGAGATTTACATCAACACCCTTGAGGTTTTCTATCTTTTTACAAAACTCCCTATGTTTTCAAAAATTACATGAACACCCCTTGAGGTTTTAGATTATTTTCACAAAACCCATTTTCTTGTTTGTCCAAAAATTGATGATTTTATTAATAAAAAATTATGCAAATGACAAAATTAACCTCAATGAATGCATATGCAAATCATCAATATTTGGACAAAAAATCGACGAAAGGGGGTTTATGTGGTTTTCTTGTCTCATAAGGTACGTGAGAGCGATGTTCAACCATCCTTTGCCACCTCATATCTCTCAACATATTCTCGTCTTGTCAGGTATTTTCTGTTTGTCCCTTAATAAACTTTGGGTTGAAAGAATAAAAACACATTTAATTTAAGTTTATTAAGTGAAAAGAAGAAAAGTTCAAGGAGAATCAGAAAACAAAACTACCCGAAGGCAAGCTTGGCCTCATGGTGAAAGTTCAACTAAGACGATAGTTATGACACATAACAAATCTTTGTTACAGAAATCCCACTCTAAACGCAGGAGCCTCATCCCACCAACCAAACCAAGAAACAGCCCTGCCATGTTTAGCCAAGGCCCTCATTATAGTCTCACAAAAGATACGAGAAAAACGAAAATGAATAAGCGAAAGACAGAATTTAAACAAACAGTTGTGGTTGCAACAATATAGGCAGTTGAAATTGGACCCTCCTGTAAAGAGATCTTCAGCAGGTGCAAATCTCTTTGTCATCTCTATAAATTAAAGAGCAAGAGGCAGCCTTGGGAGACGTACACTTAGATATCTTTTAGAACATTAGATTTTTCTTACCATGGCTAAATCGAATTCGTCAGTTGGCAGAGGCCCTTCTCTGATTTCCATAGTACTTCTACTTGGGCAGCTGGTGGTGGCTAGCTTAGCAACAAACAAACACACAAAAGTACACGCAGGTATATATGCATGCTTGATGTTTATGTCTATTAATTAAACTCTGCATCACCTTCTCATTTTGGGTCAATGACACTTTTGGTTATTCTCTTTCAGAAATTGACAAAAACAACCATAAAGTTACGAATCGTTACGTATATGATTGTTTTTCTAGCGTATCATTTATCCATCATTCTATAAATCTATGTGTAAAAGCCAATTTTCTTATAACTCTTGATTAACGATAGCCAATGCACATTTTTTTGTATGTGTCTATTTGTCCAATATAGGTCCCTACAATTTCTATTTCTTAGACATATACCCATCATTCTATAAATCTATGTGTAAAAGTCAATTTCAAACTTAAATGACCAATAGGATATAAAAGGTCATAGTATTCCTATGTTTTTACATTGTTGCCATCAGACTTCATATTTTATTTATAATTTATTCCAAGCATTTCATTAACTACAATAATTGTAATTAAAACTCCCTATTAATAGCATATCAATCACCCCATTTCTTTTGGTTGCAATTCCCTCTAACATATTGCCCCCTAAAATTGCAAACGAAAAAAAATATGTAAATTACATATCCAATAATGTACATATGAAAAATAAAAATAAAAATATATACGTATAAAAATATAGGTATATTATTTACCCCCAAAAAAAAAAAACTAGGTCTGTTACTTTGTAATTGAAATTTCAATACATTTTTCATAAATTAAAAATAGGTACACAATAATTTATAGAAAATAGGTATGTTGTATAATTGAAATTTATGTACATTTTTTATAAATTAAAAATAGGTACATTATTTAGAAGAAAAAATAAGTTCATTGTACTAGGTAAATTGTTTTACTAGGTATACATTATTAGAGAAAAAAAAAAGAGTATATTATTTAGAGAGAAAAAAATAGGTTCATTTAAAAAAAAATCATAAAACAAAAAATAAATAGATTATCAAATTATTTTTCATAAAACAAGTAATAGGTACATTATTTAGAGAAAAAAAATAGATATAAAATTTAGTGAAAAAAATAGGTTCATTATACTAGGTAAATTGTTTTACTAGGTACATTATTAGAGAAAAAAAATAGGTACGTTATTTGTAGAGAAAAAATAAGTTCATTTAAAAAAAAATTGTTTTCATAAAACAAACAATAAAAAGATTATCAAATTATTTTTCAACATAATTAGAATGTACACTATTATTCATAAAACTATAATAAAATAGATTACTAGTCGTATAATTCATAAAAGGAAAACAACATAAATTTTTTATTAAATAAACCAAAACGTTAATCACCTATAGATTACTAATACGTTAATGTTGAATTTAATATTTAATTTCAAATAAGTTTCTAAATTAATTCCTACATCCATTACAACCATTTGGAGATCTTTCCAAATTCAACGTGTGTCATTAGTTACACCACCCCATAACACATTAACTTATAAATAGGGGTAGTTTTGGAATCCGAAAAATATAATAAATTAGATTTTAAGTTATATTAGGTACCTTGCTTAGTTGGAGCCTAGTCATTAGGTATTATTTGAAAAAATTAGGTATTTTAAATAGAAAAATAAAGGGAACGGTTGTATGTGATTTAAAATGAATTTTATAAGCTCAATTTACTAATTTTTAAAAGATAGAGACCAAATTGTTACATGCAACAAACCACGTTTGATTACAAGTTAAGTTTGCATTCCTAATCAATCTCACATGTAAGCAATATTAATTCCTTTTTCAATTTAGGTGCTCCAATTGGTGTATTTAATGGAATGGTTGGCGATGACCTACCACCCCAAGCAGAAGTTGTTGCTCTCTACAAGAAAAATAACATCCCAAGAATGCGACTTTACGATCCAAACCCAGCCGCTCTAGAAGCCCTTCGAGGCTCCAATATCAAGCTCTTGCGCTAGGCGTACCAAATGCAAACCTTCAATACATTGCCTCAAGCCAAGCCAACGCAAATGCATGGATCCAAAACAATGTGAGAAACTATGCCAATGTGAAATTCAAGTACATTGCCGTAGGAAATGAAGTCAAGCCTTCAGACTCCTTCGCACAATTTCTCGTCCCAGCCATGTGAAAAATTCAGAAGGCAATTTCTCTTGCTGGTCTTGCAAAGAAAATTAAAGTTTCGACAGCCATCGACACCGGAGTACTTGGAGAGAACTTTCCTCCTTCGATAGGCTCATTCAAGTCTGAGTATGACGCACTTTTGCATCCCATCATCCGCTTCCTAGTGAACCACAAATCGCCATTGCTTGTTAACTTGTACCCTTATTTTACTTACAGTGACAACACTCAAGACATTCGTCTTGATTATGCTCTTTTCACAGCTTCATCAGTTGTGGTACAAGATGGGAAATTTGGTTATCGTAATCTTTTCGATGCCATGTTGGATGGTGTTTATGCTGCTCTTGAGAAGGCTGGTGGAGGGTCTTTGAAAGTTGTTATATCAGAGACTGGTTGGCCATCAGCTGCTGGAACAGCCACAACAATTGATAATGCAAGGACTTATATATCAAATTTGATTCAACATGTGAAGGAAGGCACTCCAAGGAGGCCAGGAAGGCCCATAGAAACTTACATCTTTGCCATGTTTGATGAGGATAGAAAGACCCCAGAGCTTGAGAAACATTGGGGACTCTTCTCCCCAACAAAACAGCCTAGATACCAAATCAGTTTCAATTGATTAGCTAGAGATTGTACAAATTACAATTTACAGCTGTCATTTGTATCTTTGGGTTTAGTTGCTACTTGCATATGCAAATTCATTTTTAATTACTGCAATAGAAACGAACTAGCTTTTAGTTTAGCTGTATTTTCTCTCCCAATGTTGGAAAAGATTCCGAATTCAAATCCGTTTGAGATAAAATACTGCAATATCTAAACTTGTGCTATAAAAAGTAATCAAATATGGTAAAAAAGCTATCCTTACAACATGCCGTTGTATTGACATTTATTTCTAGACAGATACATAAAGTCTTGCGGTTGCCTTTACTAGGGCTGCAAGTGATCTTTTATTCCATACGAAAGCTCCCTTGATCTCAGGATACACTGAGTTCACATTCTTAATTGAAATCAATGGAATATTTAGGAGTTTTGTCGGGTAAAAAGAGCCCCCAGTGTTTCTCAATCTCCGGCCCTGTTTTTTGATCCTCATTAAACATGGCAAAGATATAAGTCTCTACAGGGCTTCCAGGTCTCTTCGGAGTCCCGCCCTTCACATGCTTAACCAAATTTGAGTTGTAAGTTCTCGCGTTCTCTTTTGTGGTCACTTGGCCATCGCCACCTTCCGAGGGCCAACCACTCTCCGATACGACAAGTTTCAAAGAACTGCCTCCGGCTTTCTCTAATGCTTCATAAATTGCATCCAAAATTGCATCAAATAGATTTTGATATCCAAGCTGACCATCCTGTTCCACAACTGACGGAGATGTAAAAAGTGCATAGTCCATACCCATAGTCTGACGATTTTGAATGTAACTAAAATATGGGTACACATTAACAAGAAATGGAGATTGATTGGCCACCAAAAAAGCAATGATAGGATCAAGAAACTGTCGATATTCAGGGTTGAAGAAGGCTTTTGACGGCGGGTAGGATTCTTTGAGAATCGCGGTGTAAAACGCGGTGGAGACTTTAATTTGGGTTGCAAGACCGGCGGCAGAAACTGCTTTTTGAATATTTTCCATTGCAGAAGCAACAAACGGTGCTAATGGACCTTTGGGATCTATTTCGTTCCCAACCACGATGTATTTGAAATTGACATTTCCGTAAGTTATGACATTACTTTGGATCCAAGAATCTGCGCTGGCTTGGCTAGAAGAGATGTCTTTAAGGACTTCGTTGGGTACATCGAGCATGAGCTCAATGTTGGAGCCTCTAAGGGCTTGAAGAGCCTGTGGGTTAGGATCATAGAGCCTCATTTTTTGGATGCTATATTGGTTGTACATAGAGATTACTTCTTGTGGGGAAGGTAAATTGTCTCCAAGTGTTCCATAACAAACACCAATATTTGCTCCTGCATCAAGAATTATGAACTTAGTTATTTTCATAGCATCAAATATATAGAAAAAAAAAAAGAGAGAGAGAAGAAGAAATGGCTTTGCGATTTTTAGTCTAACATTGAGAAATAAGCATTGCAGCCTTTGATATTTGGAGAAGCTATGACAAATTATTTGGCAGTACGAGGGTTATTTTGGTAACAAAATATAGAATTGGTAGGCATGCATAGCTTAAAAGGTATTGTTTATTCAAATTATTATATGTATGTGTTTTATTTAGCAAATTTTTTATAAAATACAAATGAAAAGTTTGGCCACTATTTTAATATAATTTCTTTAAATTATTTTAAAATATATATACATTATTTTAATTCAATATATTGTGAAAAATACGTGTATAATATGTGAATTTTGTATTTATTATTGAAAATTTTATAAAAACACGTGTTTTAAACGTGAAAAATTCGTACGTACATATATTGTACATTTGATTTTTTAAAAATATTTATTTTATCGAGTCTTTACATTTATAGAAAACGGAAGTATTTTAAAAAAATACGCATAAACATATATAATAAAATATTAAACAGAAAAATATGACTAGGCCTAGTAATAATTCCCATCTCTCATGCATATATAGCATGTGTGGAATTATAACCTGTCTAAATTTTACTTTGTCGGGAGAGAGAGAGAGAGAGAGAGAGAGAGAGAGAGAGAGAGAGAGAGAGAGAGAGAGAGACCAGTTGTGGTAAGGCTAGCCATTAGCAGCCCAAAAAGTAGCATTGTGGAAACAGTGGAAGGGCTTTTGCCGGTGAAATGTGACTTGGCCATTGCCGGTGATATGAAGGAAAGACACAGCCTTTACAGCTTGTGAGGTGCCCTCTTTATAGATCGAGTCACAGACTCACAAAGGCACTCCGTGCATTATCTGATATTTTTTTCCAAGTCAATGATTGCTACATGCATTTCCTCTCCACTAGCTAGTGAAAATTTTCCAAGGTAAATATATAATTACACAAAAACTACAAAAGATTTCGTACAACTAGCAGAAATTGTTCAAATATTAGTAATCTTCCACAAAGACAAGTGGTGGAGACTTAAAGTGTTATGGTCTTCTGATCATGTCTCCTCCGTAAACTCCAGAATGAAAAATGTTCGGGTTGGTCACTTCAAATTAAATGGAAAATATAACTTAATTTTTATATGCAAACAATTCTATCGAAATTAATTATTTATATGAGGGGATTTTCAATTAGGATATGAGCAACAAACTCAAAATTAATTGTCAATAATAGCCAACGGATCTATCCTAGTAGAAAATGACCTTAACTTGTAGTGGTCTCAAATTCGAATTCCTATGACATTCTTGTAGAGTGTGTGAGAAACCTTTCTCCCCCTAGTAGTTTCGCTTGTATTCAAAACATCATTTCAATTATTAATCCGAACCTTTTTGAACTTTTCGAGTCACTCTTTCTACCTTCGCCTAATACAAATCCTCACCCTTTACGTTGTAACATTTGTTAGCCCAAAAATAATGTTTGAACTCTTTTAATTATCGGAGAAATAGTCCTCTTGGGACTTTCTTGGATTTGACTGATTTGATAACTTGCTTTTTGTTGGAATTTATGTGGTGTATATTTTCTTCCTCAAGGAATTTAAGTCTCAAATTTCCACACACCAACTGTGAAGCAGGATGAGATAGTACAATAAAACACACGACATTTATATTGTCCTTATTTGCATCATCAAATTTTAAAGTCATGTATAGACTAGTCCCTACAAAACTGGTTGTCTTCTACATTGGGTGGTAGTGTGCCCCTTGGGTTTGAGGTCCATTATCCCCTCACATTTTTTCTCTTTACAATATATTATAAGGGAGAATTTCATTCAAGACACCCTAAAGTTTTCTCTTATTACAGTTAGAGCCCACATATTTGAATTATTCCACTAACACACTTTGGGCTCGTTCGGTTCATGAAATGAATTGTTTAGGAATGTGTTTCCCATGCCTATTTTCAAGGGATCTAAAGGAAATCATTCCATGTTTGCAAATACTGGAAAATGATAACTAGGAAAGATCCCACGATGGTGAGTTTACTTAAAATAAAAGGAAGCAAAGTTTAATTAGAATCACCCCATCATATGAATAAACTGGGCTATCTCCCTACATAATTGTGGAGGGCTTTTCTTACTAGCAGATTTCGTGCTAGGATTTTGCCACCCTTGTGTTTTGTAAGTCTTTCTAGTTTTATTTGAAGTTGTAGTTATTATGAACATGAGGAGCTAAACTCCTAAGAAGGCAAGGCTGCCACTATTCACGTGAATAGTGTCAAACCTTGCCTTACCTTTGCTTTGCCCTTACCCTTTGAGGTGGAGGTGCTCTTATAGATCGAGTCAAAGACTCACAAAGGCACTCCGTGCAATATCTGATATTTTTTTCGAAGTCAATGAGTGGCTATATGCATTTCCTCTCCACTAGCTAGTGAAAATTTTCCAAGGTAAATATATAATTCCACAAAAACTACAAAAGATTTCGTACAACTAGCAGAAATTGTTGAAATATTATTAATCTTCCACAAAGCAAGTGGTGGAGATTTAAAGTGTTATGGTCTTCCGATCATGTCTCATTTGTAAACTCCAGAATGAAAAATGTTCGGGGTGGTCCCCGCAAATTAAATGAAAAATGTAACTTAATTTTTATATGCAAACAATTCTACAAAAATTAATTATTTATACGAGGGGATTTTCAATTAGGATATGAGCAACAAACTCAAAAATAATTAATCGCGGATCCCTCAGCAATTAACAATAAGGTTAACGCCAGAACCAAATTGCAAAAAATTAAAAAGCTTAGGGTATATAATCGTTAAAATTGAGAGTGTGGGGACAAACAGGCCTTAAGCATAAGAGTTTAGAGTACTAAATTGAAATTAACCCTATATTATATCATTTAAGTTATAAAATTCATGTCACATTCCAAAATTTATCTTTACAACTCTTGAGCAATTGTTCCTTTTTTTCCCCCTTTCTTTTTTGAGAAAGAGAATTCATTCATAGAACCAAAGACATACAAAGAACGACATGATACAGTGGTCTCGTTAAAACCTTCCTAATACAACCTCATAGGACAAATCCCAGGGGAGGAAAGAGTACCACACATGTCATGGACTAACAAGAGAGTCCTATTCAGGTCACTTTGGACCATAACAATAAAAGAACACATCAAAAACGAAAACTAACATATAGACAAGGGCGGAACCACACCAAGGGCTAAAGCCACTGTAGCCTAGTGTGGTTTTTTAAGAAAAAAAATATAAAATTTATATATTTAACTTATTTTCAATATTAGCCTAGTCAGTGTCGGTGTACATATTACCTTATTTCCATTTTCAACATTTAAGTAAATGTTTTTGTCATTTTACTTTTATTTATTTTTATATTACTCCATTTACTTAAGTTTACAATGTAAATAAGGAAGTACCCCCCATTTGGATTCAAATAAAAATACTAGAAAATCAAATTCCAACCAAATCAAATTATGAAGAATCGATTTTAGTGCAAAATACGATTTAGGCTAAAAATGATGGCTCATTAAGTCAATATATACTTCATACTAAAATCCCATAAAATCAAGTTTTCTTATTTGATGTGTGAGGAATAAAAGCCGCCAAAAATTATCTTGAGAAAAATGATTATTCCGAAAACCCATTTTTCATACTTGTCAATATTTTTACATAAAACAATTTTTCATGTATGATATGAATGCATGAAGGAACCTAAGGTTAATCTAGGTAAAAAGCCTTAGATGTTCAATCCACTATGGTGTTAAACCCTATTTGGTTTATGTTAAAACTTATTGAAAATTAGTCTATGGAGCTATGAACTAGCATGGTTTATATGATTTAAAGTTTACTTTTATTTCTAGAAAAACTATAGAAATTGTAAGTACCAAAAAAAATGATCATTAAATTTTAAGCTAATAACTTTAGCTAGCCCACCCGTTGAAAAATTCCTGGTTCCGCCCTTGCATATAGACCTCCGACAAGAACCGCAACTATAGACTAACACAGTAGACCCACATGAGAGGACTGCAGAACATCCCAACTATCAAAAAAAGCCTTCTATGAGCAAAATCAGGTCACTTCCCCCTTTCTATTATTAAGGATTATTGAAGTTAAATTTTGCTGATGTACGACACTGTCAATGAAATCCTCGATTCCTAATAAGTTCCTATCCTTTTCTATATCAAGTGAACAATAAACATTATTTGAACTCTGCAAATCAATTCGATTTCATATATAACACGGTTCTTGTCGTCTTGTTTTGATATGGGAATTCTAATAAGCCTAACAAATCCAAGAAATTTAAACATTATATACAAATGTTCACCATGCGTGCATTTGCTGCTAGCTAGGAGAAGAATAAACGCGTAGCCTTGCCAAATAAAGATAAACTAATTAAATATTTAAAATAAAAGTTAAGAAGGTTTACATTGAAACAAAAATGTCTTTAAGTAGGCTTCACACCTTGCTCGTTTCCTGGAGTATATTATGTTTTTATTGGGTATTAAATGGATAGCGTTTGGACAGGAGTATATTATGTTTTTATTGGGTATTAAATGGATAGCGTTTGGACATTCCTCCTTACAGACAAATTACAGTTTCATACATATGCAAAAATAACTCATTAAAATTAAACAAATCTTACGGACTGTGATTTGTTTGTAAGGAGAAATAACTCCTTATATGTAAAGAATCAAGTTTTTTTTTTCTTTTAATTGAATGCAAACTAAGAACTGTTCTTTTTGGTCAGTTTAGCATCTATCAATGTATCTTTTCCAAGTAGCATCCTTTGAGCATGCATGATGCATAGACTTGCACTTGTCTTCTAGTCGGCAATCAAGTCAAGCCGCCCAGGTCCAAGCCCATTTCGACAAGTAGTTATTTCATGACCACGACACTGCTCCCACGTTTTGGTGATGCTTGCTGCCTTTACTACTAAATGATTGTGTTGGTCTCTTTTCCTGTTAAGGATTCTTTTTCGCCTAACGTCGTGTTGGGCCTGCTCGGAAGAACACAGGAATCGTTGGACCTACACCAATGCCCCGATTGTATCTTTTTGGCCTGAGCAGATGTTACTTCAATATTCAACGAGATTGAAAGTTGAATCAGGTTGATGAGAAGCTCGGTCCAACCCTATCTTGGGCTTAACCTTTGAGCTTTTTCTGATTCATGAGTTCTGCTTGATAGGCGTGCCACTGTTGGAGATATGACCAGTCCAACAGACCTGGTGTGAGCGAGTGTGGTTAATATGATGTGGGGTTTGCGCCTTCTTCCTGAACCTCTGCTCAAGCCATTGTGCACCAGGGGGGGTACTGGCCTGGGTCAGTTCTTTTCTATACCCCGGTTAAGAGGACTTCACAATTCTTTCTCTCGTGTATATGTCGGCCGTGGTTGGTGCGAGCAACACCTATCCAGGCAAGGCGAAGAAACAAAGTTCTCGGTCAGCCAATACCCTGCATGGGTTTGTGGGCCTAAATTCAAATATGCATATATAACTTTAAACACAACTTCAGGCCCAACTGTGTGACTTTCGGGCCCAATTGGTCTATGTCCCTCCAGCCTAAGTGGCCCGATTCGGGCTAAAGAACCTTTCGTGCTATCAATTTAAATGAAATAGAAACAAAATGATTTAAATATTGCAACTACAGAGATAGAAATAAGCATGAGAGCAACAGGGTTCTTCAAACATAAGTTCCATCATTTTCATTTACTTAATTAGTGAGGAAGACAACAGAAATCCATGCTCATTGATTCTAAATCAAGAAATACATTATTACTGCGATCTAAGGTCCATAGCCTGCTATATTATACAAATTCAAATTGAACATTTTCAGAAGTTAATCGTACCATGGGAATGGCAGAGAAATAAAAGATGAACACAGAGATCGTCTGGTTATCTGGAGTCTGGCTGAGATAACTGGAATGCTTTGGGTGCTTTTTTGAGCGTTTTACAAGACGTTGCGTCTGGTTTTGGAGAGAGAGTCCCCTTCTTTTGTGCTAGAAGTCTTCTATTTATAGAGGCAGAGGAGTTCTCGAATGATGATGACTGGGTAAGGATATTTGCCTGCTACCCAAAGTCAGCTTGCTGATTTGACGTCATGAACTGGTCCATGGAGGGGGAGATCGATCTTCCTGACGAGGACCGCTAGTTTTTCGAATTGGTTTCCTGGTCTGATGTAGTCTCGTACTTTGGCGATTTGATGTGCAAGTTGGCTTCTAGCTTGGTGGCTTCCTTGGGCGGCTGGCTCCTTGCTGGAAGGGAAAAGTCAAATCGTCATTTAATGTTGATGTTCCTTCTCTAATCTCGCGTGGGTTTGGAACAGTTTCCGACTTTTCAATTGTCAGTGGTCCAATCGTTTTGGGCCCTCTGCCCTTGGGCTTTGGCCCTTTCTTTTCTTTTGTCTTGGTTTTTATTTTCAATAGGAAAAGCCTTTCTGAAAAATATAACCTGTAGCTAACTATTGGGCTTGGGCCTATGCTGCGCTCCTTTTCTAGGAAGGTGACCACTTTTGGTCCATTGACCAAAATTGGGTACAAACAGATTGATCAAATGATTTACAGCTTTTTATGACCTTTCTTTATAAATTTTGCAAGCACTTTGTAATTTGAGTAATGCAGTTACCTTTTTACTTCTGTATTTAGATTCTTAATCTGTGGTTAAGTGCAGTTACCTCTGTTTTCGAGATCCTATGTTCAGATTCTCAATCTACTAATATCGCTTGTAAAAAATAAAAATCTATACATATACCAGATGACATTTTATTAGTTATCTTGCATAAGTACAAACCATAAGTGTAACCTTCTTACTGGACTTTTCTTCCTCAAAGACAAGTGGTGCAGATTCAAGTCTTTTTGGTTTTCTATCTTTGTAGGCTCCAAGACATTCAAGTAATCTTTAATAAGTCTCAATTTTCCACAGACCAGCATCATGAAATTTGGAAGTCGTCGCTTTGCTAAATTGATTTGGCTGCAACTATCTTCAATTATATTGTCGATCGTCTGACCCCCGGGCCACAAAACTCATTGTCTATATCCATTTCGACCAAAAAAAAAAAGTTATTGTACTTATCATCTGAACCTCAGTGCATCATGTGGACACCATTCGTTCACATAAAATCATTCATAATTTTCTGTTATTGTAACATAAAGAAAGAGGGGTAATATATATTTCACACAAATTCTTGTCCTCCGCCTGCTGGAATATTGAATTCCGCTAAAGTTGCGGGCATTTGGGGGAGAGGGATTTTTTTTTTTTTTTTCCGTACAAGCATTTGGGGGAGAGGGATTTATACAAATATTCATTGGGTGTCTGAGAATTTCGAACCTCAACCCACATGAATGAAGGTGGAAGAGCTCAACCAATTGAGCTATTTCCTAGTGGCGAAGTAAGTAGGTTAACATGGCAGTAGACAAAATAATTGAGCGTAGCTGAGCAATGCCAGCCCTATAGAAGCTGCCAACCAAACCTAACTATTATATATGCATGCCGTAAGATCCTTGACAGAGGCCTGTGTGTGGATAGTTTTGAGACAATTATATGTATGGCACACAAAGCATTGACTTGGTTCACTTTATTCGACTCTTGTCCTCTCCTTCTAGCTAGCCATCGAACTTTTAACATTCAGTGTGAGTACAATGTCGCGGAAAAGTATAAAGAAAACCTCAGAAGAAATTAACGTAATTATTAGTCCATAAAATCAATAGTTTGTTTGTTCGTAGTACATGATGAGCACCACAGAGACACCCTCAAAGAGCATGGCTTGGCTCCTTCAAATTAAGGAGGAGGTTCTCCTTAAAACCAAAAAGAATATTTTAAAAATTGACACATGTCAAAACCACATTTATGGTTATGAGTTCCTCCTCAATTTTAAGGAGCCAAACTTTTTCCATTAAGATATGGACGTCCATTTTCATGGGCATGGCTTTTTCAATGCATTAATTGCAATTTATTCTCAATAATTTTACTGAGATCAAATTTCTGAATCACATTTGACGATTACATGACATGACATGCGATTTAAAATGTAGATTTATTTGAATCACATTTGATGTTTTTATCCATTTTAACATGTTATTGTACTTATCATCTGAACCTCAGTGCATCATGTGGACACCATTCGTTCACATAAAATCATTCATAATTTTCTGTTATTGTAACATAAAGAAAGAGGGGTAATATATATTTCACACAAATTCTGTGTGCATTATATTTTCCAAAAAAATTTGTGCATGACGTTAATTCTATCTTTAATTAAATACCGGACTATCGATATTCACATAAATATTTTATTGAAGTTGGCAAAAGTATATCGTTAACATATCAATATGTTTATTATTGATGATAATATAATATCGACACATTATCAATTACATGTGGACAATTGTATCTTTATTGAAGATCAAATGCTTGATACATAGCCAGACTATAATAATAATTGACACATTACCAATTACATGTCGACTAATTATCGACACATTACATGTCGAGAGTCCTATCTTTATTAAAGATCTTGTCCTTTCTATAGTTCATATATACGGATGCTCATAATGGGGGGCAGAAAGTAATGACGTAGTTAGGTCCACCATTGCATGTAAATGTACCCCTTTTGTCATCATAAGCATAGCTGTAAGCGTCGGGGCATGCGTTATGGAATATCTCAGAGTAGTTTGTCGGTGGGCATGTCTCTGGAGTGTTTTGAGGCGGAGTGCAACAGTACTGTGGCGTACCGAAGTTAACACATGCGCTCAAGCAGGCAACCACGCTCCCATCGGACCCTTTCTTTTGCAGCTCACTCGGACAAACTGCGTTCACGTTCGCCCGGCAACTAGGCGTCTTGCAGTCGCCGGTACCGCCTTGTGGAGTTACAGACATGGGCAAGTTGAAGCCATCAACAAGACTAACGTCGTAGAAATCTTGTCCTCCGCCTGCTGGAATATTGAATTCCGCTAAAGTTGCGGGCGGAATGGCCCCGCTACCGTTGCACATGACCTGTAGGGGCAAGTTATAATATTAAAAACAGAAAAGTATCGCTAAAGTAAGAGCTAAGAATTCTGACCGACTAACGTGGTGGAACCCTAAAAATGTAGTACTTACATCATATTCCATAAAGCAGAGGTATTATTTTGAATTCCCCACTAGGGGAGTGATTCCAAATATGAAATAATAGAGGCTAATTATATACCTACACAACTTGTCCATACTAAAGTTAAATTACATGCTGGAGTACACATATTATCTAGTCAGCATTCTGTGCTTTTCAAGACAAACACACGTGGCACAATATTACTATAGGATGGCTACCGATCCACAGTATCAACATGAGCATGACATAAAGAATATCTTCCACTTTTTGCCACAATTAATTCTTATTATTATCCTGGATTTGAGAAAAGCATCTACATGGAAAGCAACTTAAAACAAAAAGCACTGCCTGTCACTCACTCAAATAATAATAAGCTATCAACTTACTTAAAGACACAAAGCTCCAACCAATATCAACATGCACTGTGCATAGTACTGGGAGTGAGCGGTAGAGAGAGACTGCAGCATTGTAATGCCCGTTTTGGAAAGGGGCATGCTCGGAGGTTAGGGTTCCTGGCCAGACCATGTAGGGGCAATTGTTTTTGAAAAAAATTGTCGCTGCATGTGCACCTGCCATGCAAAGTAAACCACACTTAATTTGATGCAGTAATCACAAACCACATATTCATCACGCAGTATTTACATTTAGTAGCCGCCTCATCATTAATTCAATGATATAATACATCCTTGTTGATGGATTCTTTGAACATGTATCCTATGATGATCAGTTTAGTCGAAAGCCTTAAGAGCTAGACTCAATCTTATTTTTAAATCAATATTTAACTTATTCGAATTAACTAAAAATTTTACATTTAAGATAAATGTCCAGGGCCAACACTGATTTCAACTTAAGAGGTTCTGAGTTTGCATCCTTCTTTCTGTTAATAAAAAAACAAACAAAATCAAATTACTTCATTTGTTTTTGTATGAAGATTTATTTTTTTTCAATTCTATCTATTTGTTTATTTCTTGTTTTATGTCAAATCGTTTTTATGAAAGATCAACATTCACATCCTTCTTTCTTTTTTTTTCGGGTAACAACATTCACATCCTTCGCCAATGTAGAAAGTGCCACTCGAGGAGAGGAACCTGCCACGAACAAACAGAGGTAGAATTTACAGCACATGATATGCCACTAGAGTCTGAATGTGCAACTGTACTAAACTGTAGGGCCATTGAAATGTATATTATTAAATCCCCCTAAATTGCCACGAACAAGCAGAGCTAGAATTTTCAACACACTCAGGACTCATTTTCTTTTCTACAGGCGGTGAAGAAAATTAATGTGCCTGCCTTGACCCGTGAAGAAGGAGAAAAATTTAGTTGCAACAAGGATAACACTAATTTGCTATTTCCAACCAATAATATTATGTCATGTTAAAGAGTTGCACGTTTGTCATAGCATTATTGGTTGGTTATAGCAAAATAGTGCTATCCCCATTTTATAAAATCTTTCTCGTGAAGAAGGGCCAAGAGGAGAGACTAGTGGTAAGACTAGGAAAATTACTACATAGTTTGTTTCCTTTGTCTTTAAATAAAATTGATTAATCATTTTTACTGGTAAATTATCATTTGTTTCCATTCTCTGAGTAGAAATAATTGATTCTGTTGTGTAAACGGGAAGTTGGTGTCTATGTTTTAGTGCGGCTCAGCAAAAAGAATTCATTGTTGGCGCATGTTGTAATTAAAAGATTCATTACCTTCTTGTACTGTTTTATTCGAATTTAATTATCAATAGGGTGATAGTTGGATTGACCTAAGACTTTGGTGTGCTTCCAAGTGCACTTGGGTTCAAGTCCTCATTTACAATTACAATAAGAGATTTACACCAACGCCGTTGAGGTTTTCGGTCTTTTCACAAAACTCTGAAGTTTCAAAAATTACATAAACACCCCTTGAGGTTTCAGATTATTTTCACAAAAACCATTTTTCTTGTTAGTCCAAAAATTGATGATTTCATTAAAAAAAATTATGCAAATGACAAAATTAACCTCAATGAATGCATGTGCAATTAATCTAAAAAATAACTTTGTCATTTGGAATTTTTTTTTTATATATAAAATCATGAATATTTGAACGAAAAATCCATGAAAATGGGTTTTGGGAAAACAATTTAAAACTTCAAGGGGTATTCGTGTAATTTCTGAAAACCTTAGGAGATTTTGTGGAAAACTGAAAATCTCAGGAGTTGTTGATATAAATAACTCAAAATATAACCCTCTTGCGCACAAAGAGCCGGATACATGTTGAACTATTACCCTAAATTGGTGGTCTCCCATTTACTTAATCAAATAAGTACAGTAATTTATGTGGTTTTCTTGTCTCATAAGGTACGCGAGAGCGATGTTCGACCCTCTCCTTTGCCACCTCATATCCCTCGACATCTTCTCCTCCTGTCACGTATTTTTTGTTTGTCTCTTAAGAAACTTTGGGTTAAAAGAATAAAAACACATTTAATTTAAGTTTATTAAATGAAAAGAAGAAAAGTACAAGGAGAACCATAAAACAAAACTACTCGATGAAATTGGCACTTAGGTGACGAGGTGTAAATTTTCTACGACACTTAAACAAAACCTAACCAAATATACTTATGACTAGTCAACTGCCAGTCATAAACAAATCCAAGAAATTTAAACATTATATACAAATGTTCACCATGCGTGCATTTGCTCCTAGCTAGGAGAAGAATAAACGCGTAGCCTTACCCAATAAAGATAAACCTAATTAAATATTTAAGATAAAAGTTAAGAAGGTTTACATTGAAACAAAAATGTCTTTAAGTAGGCTTCACACCTTGCTCGTTTCATGGAGTATATTTTGTTTTTATTGGGTATTAAATGGATAGCGTTTGGACATTCCTCCTCACAGACAAATTACAATTTCATACATATGCAAAAATAACTCATTAAAATTACACAAATTTTACGAATTGTTATTTGTTTGTAAGGAGAAATAACTCCTTATATGTAAAGAATCAAGTTTTTTTTTTCTTTTAATTGAATGCAAACTAAGAACTGTTCTTTTTGGTCAGTTTAGCATCTATCAATGTATCTTTTCCAAGTAGCATCCTTTGAGTATGCATGATGCATAGACTTGCACTTGTCTCCTAGTCGACAATCAAGTCAAGCCGCCCAGGTCCAAGCCCATTTCGACAAGTAGTTATTTCATGACCACGACACTGCTCCCACGTTTTGGTCATGCTTGCTGCCTTTTCTACTAAATGATTGATCAAAAGATTTACAGCTTCCTAGAAGGGGTCTTAATTATTTGTCGGAGGATGTTTTTATGACCTTTCTTTATAAATTTTGCAAGCACTTCGTAATTTGAGTAATGCAGTTACCTTTTTACTTATGTATTTAGATTCTCAATCTGTGGTTAAGTGTAGTTACCTCTGTTTTCGAGATCCTATGTTCAGATTCTCAATCTACTAATATCGCTTGTAAAGAATAAAAATCTATACATATTCCAAATGACATTTTATTAGTCATCTTGCATAAGTACAAAAGTTTTGGTACAACTAGCATAAGTATGTAACCATCTTATTGGACTTTTCTTCCTCAAAGACAAGTGGTGCAGATTGATCAAGTCTTTTTGGTCTTCTATCTTTGTAGGCTCCAAGACATTCAAGTAATCTTTAATAAGTCTCAATTTTCCACAGACCAGCATCATGAAATTCGGAAGTCGTCGCTTTGCTAAATTGATTTGGCTGCAACTATCTTCAATTATATTGTCGATCGTCTGACCCCCGGGCCACAAAACTCATTGTCTATATCCATTTCGACAAGAAAAATTGTTTATTGTGATGGATATGTTCAAGGCGTAACATGATTTTTTTTTAATTTCTTTTTTACAAACGACAACATATTTGCATGATACTTTAACACCACGGTTAGCTATAACTTCCTTCCTATTCATGTTTCTAGTTTGCACCAATACATCTAAATTCATCACTAACCCATAAAAATTTACTTTTCCTTTCCAAAAGGAACATCACGATTTTCTTCATCTGTCTCTGAGTGGTTTGGTTCTCTCTCTGTCTCTGTCTAAGCTTCACATCAAAGATGAACAAGATTTTATACATCCTTTTTATCGATTCCAAATTTCTTGACTTTATACTCTCGCATGTGATTTCTCTCTCATCTATTATAATGTTGTTTGCTGAGTAAACTCAAGAATTGTTTTTCTGGCAGTTATTTACTGTCCTCCACAAGGGCTTGTTGTGAAATTATTGCAAGCATACAATCTGCACAAGTAATATAGAATTAAATAGAGTGTCGTTCCCACTAAAACTGTAAAATCCTATTAATTACCAATTATGATTAATTCAAAAGTTTATTTGAACCGTTGTTAAGAAGATTGATTGATTTATTAAGCTAAAATAGTTATGAAAAATACAATTTAATTAACGATGGAGAATCAAGTTAATGAGACACTAGAGCATTTGATTTCACCATAACCAATTCCACTTAATTCTTATAGCCAATTAACCCCAATTACTATCCATGTTGACAATTGGTTTCTCGATATCCCCTCTTGGGTTCAACCAACAGGATTCTTAATTAACAACTCATTCTCTCTCGAGCAACAGATTTAGAATATCAAGAACCTATTAAGTTCTATGAGAACCTGCAAGAAAACTGCATAAGTCACATTAGTCCCTCTCAGACACTCATTCAAGACATGGTATTTGTTACGAGAAGCAAACACCAAACATCTCCTTTCGGTCTCCTCTTGAATCATCAATTAAATACTAGCTAGATATTTAAAGCATTAAAAGTAGTAACAAATACTCAACATGGAATAGTAATAAAAAATTAAGTGTTCATGGTTAGGCTACATTGCAGCCCTAGCAAGGAAAATTAGTTCTTGACAAAAGAGAAGGTAAACATGTTGAAGTTGGCTCACCATAAATGCAAAAGGAGGACGAAGAAACGGCAAAAGAAGACCAGTTCTCCAGGTTCTGGTGCTCGAGCAGAAGCTATAGGCACTCAAGCAGGGAGATGTTTTTCGGCCCAGTCCCAGGCGCTCGAGCGAAAGTGCAAGCGCTCAAGCGGAGGTCGCAAATTCAACACAGATCCTTGGCGTTTGACTTGGTGTTCCTATTATTCTGGGGTTTTCTAGCCTAATTTAATAGGGTTTTAGTTTCCTATTCCTACTTAACTTGTAATCCAAGTCCTTTAAGTTATAAATATGACCTTTAGGGCTAGGTTAAATTTCATGAGAGGAAAATTCAAAAGAGAATTTGCAAGAGAATTCAAAGGGGAATTCTGCCTTTAGCCAGATGAGAAAAAGAAACGCCTAGCCTTTCGATCAATGCATCTTTTCATGCATGACTTGCGGTTCTCAGCAATTAAGTCAAGCCGCCCAGGTCCAAGTCCAGAAGTATCACTACATGACCACCACTTTGGCTATGATTGCTGTCATTTAGCAAATGGTTAAAACACTCGTCGGCTTTCTAGATGGATTCATTTGGGGTCGTATGTTACTCATGAATACTTACAAAATTAATTGATTATTTATTGGATGTATTATTCACAGCAGCAATATATATCACTGTATCATTGGAACATAGAAAACGATGTAATTCCGTTTTTTGGCCTGAGACGTTTTCCCTTCTAGTTTCTATGTGTATCCATCCTTACGGGTACCGAAAGTAATATTAAGAGTTAAGCCTGAGGTATATATTATCCCTCAACTCAAAGATTTGAAGGACCTAGGTTTTTTTTTTTTTGTTTTTTGTTTTGTTTTTTTTTTTTTGGGTACAAGCATCGGGGGGAGAGGGATTTATACAAATATTCATTGAGTGTCTGAGAATTTCAAACCTCAACCCACATGAGTGGAGGTGGAAGAGCTCAACCAATTGAGCTATTTCCTAGTGGTGAAGTAAGTAGGTTAACATGGCAGTAGACAAAATAATTGAGCGTAGCTGAGCAAGGCCAGCCTTATAGAAGCTGCCAACCAAACCAAACTATTATATATGCATGACTTGAGAATTAAATGATGTTAATAATGTCAATATAGATGGCGTAAGATCCTTGACAGAGGCCTGTGTGCGGATAGTTTTGAGACAATTATATGTATGGCACACAAAGCATTGACTTGCTTCACTTTATTCGACTCTTGTCCTCTCCTTCTAGCTAGCCATCAAACTTTTAACATTCAGTGTGAGTACAATGTCGCGGAAAAGTATAAAGAAAACCTCAGAAGAAATTAACGTAATTATTAGTCCATAAAATCCAATTATATCTCTCAAAATAGTTTGTTTGTTCGTAGTACATGATAAGCACCATAGAGATAGAGATACCATCAAGTATATCTCTTAAAACCAATGGGGTTTTGACACTTAATTGTTAAATTCCAGCAACATTGACAAATTTCAACAAAAAAGAAAAAAGAAAAAAGAAAAAAATTGACACGTGTCAAAACCACATTTATGGTAAGAAAGAGTTCCCCCTCAATGTGAGTACAATGTTACAGAAAAGTATAAGGAAAACCTTTGAAGAAATTAACGTAATTATTAGTCCATAAAATCCAAGTATATCTCTCGTATAAGCACAAGCTCAATAGTTTGTTTGTTCATGATGAGCACCATAGAGACACCCTCAAAGAGCATGGCTTGGCTCCTTCAAATTAAGGAGGAGATTCTCCTTAAAACCAAAAAGAATATTTAAAAAATTGACACATGTCAAAACCACATTTATGGTTATGAGTTTCTCCTCAATTTTAAGAAGCCAAGCTTTTTCCATTAAGATATGGACGTCCATTTTCATGGGCATGGCTTTTTCAATGCATTAATTGCAATTTATTCTCAATAATTTTATGGAGATCAAATTTCTGAATCACATTCGACGATTACATGACATGACATGACATGCGATTTAAAATGTAGATTTATTTGAATCACATTTGATGTTTTTATCCATTTTGACATGTTATTGTACTTATCATCTGAACCTCAGTGCATCATGTGGACACCATTTGTTCACATAAAATCATTCGTAATTTTCTGTTATTGTAACATAAAGAAAGAGGGGTAATATATATTTCACACAAATTCTGTGTGCATTATATTTTCCAAAAAAAATTTGTGCATGACGTTAATTCTATCTTTAATTAAATACCGGACTATCGATATTCACATAGATATTTTATTGAAGTTGGCAAAAGTATATAGTTAACATATCAATATGTTTATTATTGATGATAATAATATCGACACATTATCAATTACATGTGGACAATTGTATCTTTATTGAAGATCAAATGCTTGATACATAGCCAGACTATAATAATAATATCGACACATTACCAATTACATGTCGAGAGTCTTACCTTTATTAAAGATCAAACGTTTAATATAGAGCCGGACTAATTATCGACACATTACATGTCGAGAGTCCTATCTTTATTAAAGATCTTGTCCTTTCTATAGTTCATATATACGGATGCTCATAATGGGGGGCAGAAAGTAATGACGTAGTTAGGTCCACCATTGCATGTAAATGTACCCCTTTTGTCATCATAAGCATAGCTGTAAGCGTCGGGGCATTGTTCATGGAATATCTGAGAGTACTTTGTCGGTGGGCATGTCTCTGGAGTGTTTTGAGGCGGAGTGCAACAGTACTGTGGCTGATTGAATGCAACACATGCGCTCAAGCAGGCAACCACGCTCCCATCGGACACTTTCTTTTGCAGCTCACTCGGACAAACTGCGTTCACGTTCGCCCGGCAACTAGGCGTATTGCAGTCGCCGGTACCGCCTTGTGGAGTTACAGACATGGGCAAGTTGAAGCCATCAACAAGACTAACGTCGTAGAAATCTTGTCCTCCGCCTGCTGGAATATTGAATTCCGCTAAAGTTGCGGGCGGAATGGCCCCGTTACCGTTGCACATGACATGACCAGAGGCACAGTCTGCGGTGGCGCAGACGAACTTTCCAGAGACGTCCGTGGAGCATCCAGTTCGGGCCCAGAAGCGGCCGTTCCACGGCACCGGAGTGTCTAGCTGGAAGCTAGCTTGGGATGCTAACTGGAACCCTGTGGTTGATAATTGAGGTTTTTGCTCGGAGGTTAGGGTTCCTGGCCAGACCATGTAGGGGCAATTGTTTTTGAAAAAAATTGTCGCTGCATGTGCACCTTCCATGCAAAGTAAACCACACTTAATTTGACGCAGTAATCACAAACCACACTTATTGTGACCAAATATTAAATTAAAATTAAAGAAAAAAAGAAGCTTCGACTTTAAGAAAAGATCAATGAGTATTTCTTTCGTTTGGCCAAAATGAAAAACTTAAAGAAAATAAGAAGCTTGTTTACCTCCGAAGGAAAGGATGGTTAAGCTGAGGCTGAGGACTACTACTAGGGTCTTCCTCATCGGAATGTCTTTGCTTTGCTTTGCTTCCTCATCGGAATGGCTTTAGTTATATAGGCTTAGTGCGGGCCTAACTTTTTGCCCTTTTGCAGGACAATGGTTCCAAGTTGCTGCGATGACAACTAGTCATGTGAATATGAATTTGAGTAGGTAACTTATCAAGTTGATTTTTTGCTGAGTTTGTTTGTGGTAAAGATTTATTTATAGTCAACGAACGTAATTTTTTTTGACCATATATATTCATCACGCAGTATTTACATTTAGTAGGCTCCAGTTGAGGGATTCATTGTGTGGTCCCCCTCATCATTAATTCAATGTTATAAAACATCCTTGTTGATGGATTCTTTGATGATCAGTTTAGTCGAAAGCTTTAAGAGCCAGACTCAATCTTAGTCGCACTGACTGCCCCTGTCCAGGGCCAACACTGATTTCAACTTAAGAGGTTCTGAGTTTGCATCCTTCTTTCTGTTAATAAAAAACAAAAAAAATCAAATTACTTCATTTGTTTTTGTATGAAGATTTATTTATTTTTTCGATTCTATCTATTTGTTTATTTCTTGCACTACTACAAAAAGGGCAAAAGACGACCAGTAAACAACGACGGTAGATCAAAAAACCGTCGTTGTTTTTTAAAAGACGACGGTAATAGAAACCCGTTGTAGAAACATACTTTAAACACCTAAAAAAACCGCAGA
>BPUM01001316.1:0-43231 GCA_020521455.1 Prunus kanzakura | reverse complement strand
GGTGGACAAGGAAAGGTTGTTGAGTACATATTAAGGAAGCCTAAACTTACGGGACTCATTAATGAAGCTGATGAAGACGGAAACACTCCTTTGCATATCGCTGTTATGTACAAGGAAGTAGAAATTATCTCCATTTTGACGGCCGACCATAGAGTGGACAAGGCTGCTGTCAATAAAAAGTTCTCAACAGCCATTGATATTTTTCTTGGTCAAAAAAGTAAAGAACAGGTACGCAATACAGGTGCACACACACATAAAAAAATTATATAAAAATAAGGACTAAGTACAGTAAACCCCCAACCTATAGGGCCATTTTCAAGTACACCCCAATTTATCGACAAATTACAATTACATACACAACGTCACGAAATATTACAAGCGAGCCCCCTCCGTTAGCGAGATCGTCAGAATAGCCGTTAGCTGCCTACGTGGCGTCTAGCTGGACATTTTTTTAAGGGCATTTTCGGCATCTCAAGTCCATGGGTTTCGCGCCAACACAACACGTGGCGTTTTTTAATTCAAAATAAAAAAAACCCCAAATCGATTTGCAGATTCTCGTCCAGAGCCCCTCCCCTCCCCACGAAAATCGATTTCCCCCCCAAATCGAAACTTCTTCCCCAAATTGAAACCCAAACCCCATTTCGTGTCGATCGAAAGCGCACAGAGAAGGCTGGGTTGCTGTAAGTCGAGATGGCGTGGAGTCGTCGTCCTCGTGGCTGTCGTCCTCCTCGTTACTGTAAGTTGCATGTGGTTTTATTCCTTCTTGCTTTTTGGTTTTGTCGTACAGAGGTTGCGGTTTTGTATTTTCTGAACCTGTGATTTGCTTTGAAGTGTGCTTGAGAGTGATATTTGTGGTCAATGGTCCATTTCTGTCGGTGTTTTGTTGGAAAAGCATAAAAGGTCAATTTCTGTCGGTGTGTTGTTGGAAAAGCATAAAAAAAAAAAAGCACTTTGTTTGTCAGACCAAACTGCTTTGGATTCCAGACAATACTCAGTGGTCCAAAACGTGTGCATTTGTTTATGTCCTTGTGTATTCACCATTGCTGTATTGAACAATTGTTTTGTAGGTGAAGATGATAAGTTCACTATTCGAATGAACCATGGGGGTTCTATATGTGACAACCTGTATGTAAATGGGACTGTGGACTTCATTGATTTTTGCGATAAGGACCAAATGTCTATGTTTGAAATTGGTCTGATGGTTAAGGAGTTAGGCTATAATGGTATAGTGTTATATCACTATGAGCTTCCCAACTCTTCTTCTGTAGAAAAGCTTCTCTCTGATGTAGATGTTATGAAAATGTGTGAATGTGTGCCTAGAGTGAGGGAGATAGATATTTATTTGACACAGTTGGCTGATGACCCTTATACCTTTTTAAACAAACACAAAGAGATCGAGCTGCAAAGGGTGGAAGGTTCCGGGGTACAAAAACAGAGGTCACTGGTGATTGAGGATCTAGGATATGCTGATTGTAGTCCTGTTGTTCTTTATAACAGAAAGAGCAATGTTGAGCAGGCAACTACATATCCTAAGCCACATAAGGTGAAGATAGTGGAGCAAGAAGCAGTGAATAATGTTGGGGATTTTTCAGAACCTGAGGCACCAAAAAAGGGAAAGGGTAAAACAATGGCTGCACCTGAGGCACCAAAGAAGGGAAAGGGTAAAAGAGTGGCTGCAACTGAGGCACCAAAGAGGGGAATGGCTACAAGGTCTTCAAAGGGTAAAGCAATGGCTGCACCTACGGTGTCAACAAGGGGAAAAGGTAGAAAGTCTTCAAAGGATAAAGGGGAAGATAGTGATGCATCTAGTTTTGTTGACAGTGACTATGGGGGGGATAACATTGAGGAGATAGCTGAGGAACACAATTTTTTGCAAAAGTGGATTACAGACCGTGCCCCAGTTGAAGATACTTTTCGGCCTCTTGAAGATGAAGAGAGAAATGAGGGTGAAGGTGGTGGTGTTAATGAGGGTGAAGGTGGGGTCCGTAATTCAGACAACTTGGTAGGTGGGGACCAACCTTCACAAACTGGTCAAAGTGGGGACCAACCTTCACAAACTGGTCAAAGTGGGGACCACCCTCCACAGACTGCTCAAAATGAAGACCATCCTTCACACACTGGTCACAATGAAAACCACCCTTCACAGACTGGTCAAAACAGGGAGCCGCCTTCTCTGACTAGGCAGTTTGAGTATACAGATCTTCAAGACACCAGGTTGGAAGAGGGGGATCAAGCAGTGGAGGATGAGTTGAAAAGTGTTCATTCAGATGAAGATGATGAAAGAGATGCAAGGGGGAAAAAATTCAAACACTATAACCATGAAACAGACAAAGAAAACCCTATATTTGATACTGGAATGATATTCAGTGACGCCAAGGTTTTTAGAGAAGCTGTTCGTGAATATTGCTTGTTGAGTGGGAAAGAAGTCACTTTCACCAGGAATGAAAGGTATAAGCTGAAGGCAGTGTGTAAGGCAGTGAGTTGTCCATGGCAGATTTATGTGGCTTCGAAAAACACTACAGATCGAAGCTTGGTGGTGAAAAACTATAATCCTAGTCACAATTGTGTCAGAGTTTTTGCTAACTCACAAGCCTCAACTAAATGGTTGAGAGATAAGTTCCTGCCTAAGATTCAGACAAATCCCACAATGCCTCCACAGTCTATAGTCAACTCAGCCTCTTCTGAGTTTAAAGTAGGTATATCAAGGATGAAAGCTTACAGGGCAAAGGCAGAGGCGCTTCGACTCATTGAAGGAACGGTTGCTGAGCAATATGCCATGCTCTGGGATTATTGCCATGAGCTGGAAGACAAAATCCCTGGCTCTACAACAAATATACACTGTGAGTCTGTTAATGGTGAAACAGTTTTTAAACGACTGTACATTTGTTTAGAACCATTAAAGAAAGGGTTTAAGATGAACTGCAGGCCTTTTATTGGGTTAGATGCTTGCCATTTACAAGGGGTTTATGGTGGACAGTTGATTACAGCAGTTGGGATCGATCCCAATAACGAGACTTGGGTGATAGCATATGCTGTGGTTGAGATGGAAACAAGGGAGTCATGGACATGGTTCATTGATCTGTTGGCCAAGGATGTGGACATTGTTAATTCACATGGATGGGCCTTTATATCTGATAAGCAAAAAGGACTGGCTGGTGCATTTGAAGACCTTGTGCCTAATGCTGAGACAAGATTCTATGTGAGGCACCTTTGGGATAACTTCAACAAAACTTATAAAGGTCAAGTTTTGAGGGATCAGTTATGGAAGTGTGCTAGAGCTACCAATGTGCCTTCCTTTAAGTATCAAATGGAAGTAATGAAGACCTTAGATCACAATGCTTGGGAGTGGCTTGCTGAGAAACCGCCAACACACTGGTCTAAGTCTCATTTCACAACACTTATTAAGTGTGACATGCTGCAAAATAACTTGTGTGAAAGCTTCAACAATACTATCAAGGCAGCAAGGGACAAGCCAATTATCACAATGCTGGAGATGATCAGGTGCTTGTTGATGAGAAGGATCCAGTGGAGGAGGGACAAGATGAGCAGTTGGCCTCATAGGATATGCAAGAACATTTTTGACCATCTGCAGGACAAAAAATTAGAAGCATGCAACTGTACTGTGCAATGGTCTGGTGGTCCTAAATATCAAGTGGATGCAGGAAGAGGGGACCAATATGTGGTAGATTTGGATATCCACACTTGTTCTTGCAGGAAGTGGGACTTGTCAGGCATTCCTTGTGCTCATGGAATTGCTGCCATACATTACAAAGGAGGGCAAGTTGTGGAGGATTATGTGCATTCTTACTACAGCAAGGACAGTTACATGGCCCTCTATACCAATCTGATTATGCCAATTAATGGGTCACAGCTATGGGAGAAGACAAACCAAACAACAATAAAGCCACCAGCCTACACTAGACAACCTGGAAGGCCTAGAAAGGTGAGAATAAAAGGACCTGAAGAGAGAATAGATAAGACTGGGAAAAAATGGTTGGGGAGACAAGGAATGCAAATGAGGTGCAGTGTTTGTGGCTCAACTAGCCATAACAAAAGGACTCACCATCGAAATCTACCTCCAAAGGATAAATCAAGGGGTATAGGGAGACCAAGAAACATACCTAACCAAGACCCTGCAATTGCTGCTGTGAGTGCCTAATCTTATTCCTAGCCTATTCATGAAACTGTTTTCGTGTTTGACACCAATGGAACCTGAAACTATTTTTTTTTTTCTCTGTAGGAAGAAGCAAAAGTAGCTGCAAGAGCAAGGAGAAAGCTTGCATATGGAAGGGCAAAGGCTGCTGCTGTTGCAAAGAAGGATGCACTAAATGCTTCCCAGCCAAATGCAGCTGATACTGCAGGAATTGGATTGAGAGCATCCAAGAGATAGAGAACATAGTTTATGTCATGTATTGTATTTTGAACTAGTGCAGCTTTTGGTTTTGTGATGTGGCCATTTTGTCAACTTTTGGTAAACTCTGTATGTATTTTGAATTGGTTATATCCCAATTTAGGTGATCAGTCTATGCATTATTGAGCTGCAAATGTTTGCAAAGTATGTATGTATTTTGAACTCAATATATAATGGATCATGCCTTGAGGCAAACAGTCTATGCATTTGGAAATTGCAAGAACATTTTTCATATATAAACATGTTTCATACAAATTGACATGGGAGATTACACAACAAAACGCATTTCATACACATAAAGCACTTTCATTTGCCAAAATATCCCACAAATGGCCACAAAAAACATCTCCCAAGTCTCCTAAATTCTAGACCCTAAAATTGAAGTGCTAATTTCACATTCTTGGAAGATCCAGCGTCTCTCCATTCCAGTACTAGCATTCCCAACAACACAATCAAAAATATCCAAGAACCCAGAACACTTGCTAGTAGAAATCTCCGTGCTTTCAAGCCAGCTCCAACCTCTATTTTCAATTTTCGGTTTTCCTCTTCTTCCTTACGTAATCGTTTTAATAGTCCACATATCACAATCTTCGACCTCTCGCATACCTGTGGATCATACCATTCAAAGAATGCACAACCTCTTCTTACCCCATAATCAGCGCAGCCCCAAAATCTTCTCCCAGGGTTGTTGTCAGTCCACGACGTCGTCAGCCGACATTGATTGCCGCAGTGGCAAATTCGCGGGCCCACTTCGCATCTTCGATTCTCAGACATCGTCGATCTCGTCGACCTCGTCGACATCGTTGTCTTCGTCTTCTTCGAGTTGGAACCTAGCCAACGACTTCTGTCGATTTGGGGCTTAGGGTCTGAGGGGTTGTGGGGGTGTTTTGATTTGGGGGTTTTTTTATTTTGAATTAAAAAAACGCCACGTGTTGTGTTGGCGCGAAACCCATGGACTTGAGATGCCGAAAATGCCCTTAAAAAAATGTCCAGCTAGACGCCACGTAGGCAACTAACGGCTATTCTGACGATCTCGCTAACGGAGGGGGCTCGCTTGTAATATTTCGTGACGTTGTGTATGTAATTGTAATTTGTCGATAAATTGGGGTGTACTTGAAAATGGCCCTATAGGTTGGGGGGTTTACTGTACTTAGTCCTAAAAATAAACAGTTTTTTTCTGTTACTTTGGTCAGAAGTATAGCTCAGTATTTTGATCCTTGCATATAAAGGGACTAATTTGCACCACAATCAAGTTTAAGAATCACTTACAAAGCAAAGAATAAGGATGCTTTAATCACGTTTTAAGGAGTCATAAACTTGTATTTAGTTTGAAATGGTTTGAATGTGGATCAACTTCAGACAAATTAAAAAAAACTCAGTTTCGCCTGATCTCCCAGATTTTTTTTTTATTGGATTAACTGGGGAGGTAAAAATTGCAACTTTTCCAAATCTTGAGGAGGATAACTATCACTGTATCAAAAGTTACTTGGTTTTGTTTTCTTTCAAATTCTAGATCTTAGACAGCCGAGTGTTTGTACAATATTAACTGACCACCTCTCTAATACAAATAAGGTAAATAAATATAGTACAAATAATAGTATTGGAATTGAAATTGATCTATTATTTTTCATTTTTCTGTTTTGAAAAGGATCTATTAATAATCTTTGACAAGTTTACTCTATCTCTCTCTCTGTATTGTTTAGGGAACTATTGACAGTACGGTTTTGCGCCAGTTCGGGTCCTGCGTGGGTGATCCATTTCTCCAACAAAAAATCAGCGATGATTTCAACAAACCGGAAACTTCAGAGAAGGATACGCCCGGCCACTACTACAAAAATGGAAAAAGACGACCAGAAAAAGACGACGGCATAACATAAAACCGTCGTTGTATTTAAATAGACGACGGTATAAAAAAAAAACCGTCGTGGATAAGTGATTTACTGTTCAATATTTTTAAAAGACGACGCGTACAAATAAAAAACCGTCGTTTTTAAAAAAGGATTTCTTCAGTGTTAAAATCTGACCAAAAAACAACAACAGCAGGTATGAATACACTGACGTAGAAAATAAAGACGACAGTTCACCAAAAAACCTGCCGTGTTAACTCCTAACTAAACACGACCAACTGTTCTTAATCCACGTCGTATAATATAGTGGAATCAACGTCTGTATACTACGACGGTGCATTCTCTGTAAACCGCCGACTTATTATTTTGGAGTATACTACGACGGTACCTACAACACTACTGTCGTTTTTATTTACCACGTCCTAAGTTCAAATTACGGTCGTATTTTTTCAATTTATACGTCTGCCCTCTCTGTAAACCGCCGTCTTATGTTTATAGCTTTTTAAAATTAATTAATTTTTCTTTTATTTTGGTAATATCTTTCTTAACACAAAACAAAATTTAATTCTCAATCCTCAACAACATTTTCATCTTAAAATGCAAATCTCTTCGTGTTAAATATGAACACAAATTTGGCAAATACATCGTGGCAAACAAAATCAAAATCAAAATCAACAAACTGTTTCTTCCTCTCATATGCAAGCTGGGCCCTATCCTTCCTCTTGTTCTCAAGCTCCTGCACAGCCTCGATTCCTGAAAAACAAAATCAAAATCAACAAAGTGTGAACCCTCACTCCTCAATTCCTGGTTACATTGTAGTCCCCTTTTCCACAGTGATCAACTTCAAAACTCCTGTGTAGCAAGGTGGAACCAGCCTTAGAACCTGTTGTGGGTTGTGCCTTTGGGGTGAAGCTGAGAGTGGGCTTGAGGTTCAGAATGAATAGACACCACCTACTCATTCTGAACCTCAAGCCCACTCCCAGCTACAGCCACCACCTGAGTCCGTCTCTGCGAGCATCAGGAACACCCACGCGGGTTCTCAAGCTGGTTTCACCCTTGCTACACAGGAGGATGTAGCAAACCCATGCTTGGTCTTGTGAGGAATCATTCTGCAAACCCATTTGCTTTCAGAAAGACAATTTCTGCAACCCTAATTGAAAACTGAGAGTTAACAACCGCGTTAAAAAATCCTATTTAAACAAAATGGAGTAAATATCCACGTCAGTTCTAATATACATAGCGACGTCATATTTGACTAATCAACGTCAGTTTAGATATAACTACATCGGAAATCCAAAAGTCATTTGGCGAGTATTAAAAAGAGAACAGGACCAAAGTAACCACGTCGGTTTATTGAAATACACAGTCGTTGAATTTAAGAGTACAACGTCAGTTTAGAGAAACAAAGCGCCGTCATAACCACGTCGGAAATCCAAAAGTCATTTGGCGCGTATTAAAAAGAGAACGACGTCGTTTTCAGAACCGCAAAGTAACCAGGTCGGTTTATTAAAATACACAGTCGTTGAAATTACAAGTACAACGTCAGTTTCGAGAAAAAAAGCGCCGTCATAACCACATCGGAATTCCAAAAGTCTTTCGGCAGTTGTGATAACCACGTCATTTATGAATTATATACCGTCGTTATAACAAAATAATACGGCGGTTTGTTAATGACAACGTCGTTGTATTGAACTCTGGGAAAATATATAAACTTTTCGTCACCTGACCTAATATTTTACGGTTTTCACTTCCCGATAAAGTATCGTAGTTTCCCTCTCATTTCCCAAATCACCATTTTCGTCACCTGACCTAGCATCATCGTCTGAATCATCGTCTTCATCGTCCAAATCACCATTTTGGTCTTCGTCTTCGTCGGAAGGAAACATTTCTTTGCACGCCGGTGTTATTCAAGGTTTTTTCTCACTCTCTTCCCTTTTTTTACTTTTCATTTGCATGCCGTAGTTGTCTGGAAACTAGATTCTGTCAAATTGAAGAAATCTTTCACTGGTTTTGATTAAATACATAAGTAGATACCCCCACGACGCCAAAAGACGACAGTTCTGTCCTGTTTTCGACGATGGAATGGACACACCACGACGGTGGCTAAAACCGTCATGGTGTGACAATTAATACGTCGGAAACAAGATAAAACCGTCGTCTAGTGAGAGAAGTACACTAGTTTTGTAATTTAATAACCGACGTAGTTTATGAATATTTACGTCATGAAATATATAAAACCGTCGTTGTTTTTATATTATTACGTCGTTTATTTTTAATAACCGACGTTGTTTTTCTGGCAGATTAATCAAAAATGGTTTCGAAATCTCAAAACAAGGAAGCTGAAGCGTCAAAGGCCACAGCAGGTTCAATGGCACAAGGGGATGAACCCAAAACAGGTTTAGTGGAAGTTGAAAAATCAACTCAAAGCAAACCCTCGAAGAGGATGAGATATTCCTCAACCTCAGAGAAAGACTCGAGCACAGCCACATTTGTTGAGGAGCCAAAATCTGGCCGCGGTATCAGCACAATGAGCCGTGTTGTGAAGAGGAAAATTGAGAAGGTTAAGCCTGTGGTTGAGTTCAATAAAGATGGCAAACCACATGGCGAGGCTGCTGTTGAGATGCAGTCTTACATTGGTGTTTTGGCACGCACCAGAGTCCCTCTTGTGGACAAGAAATGGAAACAATTACCCAAGGACGTGAAGGAGCAGATTTGGGAAGCTGTTCAAATGTCCTATGTTATTGGGGATCGTTACAAGAACTTGGTCTTGCAGTCTGCCGCCAAAAAATGGAAGGATTTCAAGTATAACGTAACTAGGCAGTATATCCTTCCTTACGCACATGACAGGGAGAGGTTAAGAGAAACCCCTGCGCTTTATAAGTTCATAGAGAAATCGCAATGGGATGCCTTCGTAGCTTCAAGGTTAACCCCAGATTTTGAAGCTAAGCATGCTGAGCAGAAGGAGAGGAGGGAGAAATTGGAGTACAACCATAGGTTGTCTAGAAAAGGGTATGTTGGTTTGGCGGACCAATTGGTAGAAACCATGCCCGAAGGTCAAGAAATCGATCGAGCTGTTCTGTGGAAGAAAGCAAGAGAAGATAAATCAGGAAACATCCCTGATCCAAAGGCTGCAGAGAAGGCAAAACTAATCGTAAGTCTCACTAACTCTGTTCTAAATTTGAAAAACAGAGTGTTTTATTTTGGTATAGACGTCGTTTATATTTATATAAGCGACGTTATAAAGTGAACACCACGACAGGCTTAATTTACGGACGTTTAAAAGTGAATAGGACGTCGGTTTTTGAATAAAGTAGACGTCTAGATAGAATTAATACGACGGATTAAATTATTCTATGAACTGCATTTTTGTTTTAAGTTTACTCACGCACACACTCTCCCTCTCTCTGTCTATTTCACTGAATTTTGTGGTGCACAATTTCTGGAAAAGAATGCATATTTCAATCGAGTTTTTTCACTTCTTCATTAAAACTTACGACGGTTTTATCTTATCTAGACGTTAGAATGATTATACAACGACGGTAATTTTGTGCAGCCGTATGGAATTGTACATCTACGTCTGTTTGTTTAATAATCCGTCGTCTTACTTTGAATATACGACGGTTTTTAATTTATGTCTTAATCTGTTTTATTTTGAATATACGACGTATTTTTATATACCGACGTTGTAAAGTATAAACAACGACGGTATTTATATATAGACGTTTTAAATTAATACCACGTCTGTCATTTAATAAAAACCGTCGTTGTTTATAATTTACAACGTCGGTATATGTATCTGTCATACACCCTTCTCAGGTTCTAACAATCTCTCTTTCTTTCTTTTAGGATGATTTGCAAAAGCAAGTCTCCGAAGGCACTCTGACTGTCTCCGGGAGCAATGATATCTTGACTCTGGCTTTGGGAACCCCGGAGCATGGTGGGAGAGTCAGAGGAGCTGGTGCTGGCGTTACCCCAACTCAGTTCTTCAATTTGCCGAAGCAGCAGAGAGTGAAATTTGCTGACAAATTGAAGGAAAGTGTGGGGGAGGCAGTCAGAGAAGAGACCTTGAGGATTGAGGCGAAGTCAAGGGAAACTATAATGGAAGCAGTCAGAGCAGAGAGGGAGACTTTGTTGGCATATATCCGTCAACTAGTTCCTAGTTTTGATCCTAGCCAGATGCTCCAAACCCCAATTCCTCCAATTATTTTACCCCCTCAAGATCAAAGCCCAAAAAATCCAATGTCTGATAAGGCAAGCTGCTCTGGGGCCACTAATATCAGACCCCTAGCTTTGGAATTAGAAGATCCGAAGCCTGAAGCTGATACTGCTGCAAAAGAGAAAGAGGACACGGTAAAATCTCTGCTTATTTATATTTCTGCTTTTTAAATTTTAAAAAGACGTCGCTCCTTTTAATAGCCGACGTTAAAATTTAAAATAACGACGGTAAATACGTCTGTTTCTTACAAGACACGTCGTGTTTAGTTATATACCACGACGCTTTTATAAACCGTCGTTCATTTCATGATTTCATTAACTGTATTTATATTAGACGACCTTTCTATAGAATAGCGACGTTATAAATTCAATACAACGTCAGTATTAACGAGAAACCGTCGTTTATATTATATACCACGTCTGTTTTTTTTGTTTAGTTAGAGTCGTTTATTTTAGTTCACACACAAACTAACTTATATTTCTTTATTAATTTCTTTAAACAGGATCTCTCAAAGCTAGATATGCCGCCTCCTCTTTTAGCCTTATGCCAACATTTCCAGACCAAGTTGTTGCCTAATGGTAACGAGGCTCTAACAATTCACATGCCCAGGGAAGTGTTTGGCATTGAGCATGATACCTTCCTCTTCACTGAGGATGTTTTGCAGTTTGGTTCAATGGTTGAGATAGGAACCACAGTGATATCAGTATACATGAGGTAATTCTCCCTAATCCCATTTTGTTTTACATTTTCCTTTCTTTTAAATTAAAATCTCATTTAATTGACTTTCATATATTTAGGTTCCTATTTGACTATTTAAAAATGGCAAATCTTGTAAACCTTGTTGGCCTCGTGGACCCTGGGCTAGTGAGCTCTGGAGTTGGATCAATATCAGACCGAATAAAAAACCTGTCAAACCGCCTGAATACAGCAGATGGGAATCAATTTTTCTTGGTCCCTTATAATCCAGGGTTAGTACCATTTAAAGTATTTTCCTATTACATGAATTCACTGCCTTATAATCCAGGCTTCTAATATTTTTCTTTCTAATATGAATCATTATGTGCAGGGGTCATTGGGTGATGGTAATTGTGAGACCATTAACAGAGACTGCCTATTACATGAATTCACTGCCAAAACGCATGGTTGACGACGAAATGAAAAATATAGTGAATACGTAAGTTGATTTCTTCTGATTTATGATTTTTCCTATAAAGTATTTAAATAAACGACGGTTTTTACTAATACCGACGTTATTATATAATATAACGACGGGAAGATATTACCGACGTTTTAATTTAACTACCACGTCAGTATTTTCTTAAAAACGTCGTTTTAATTTAACTACCACGTCGTTTGCGTTTTATTTAAGAACGTTTTAATTTTTTCTGCACAATTTTCGTCATACGACGTTTTTTACTCTTACCGACGTTATAACGTTACACAACGACGGTTAGGTTTTACCGCCGTTTTAAACAAAATATAACGTCTTGGTTTAAAAAACTCCGTCGTTTTGACTGATTTACCACGACGGTTACTATTTGTATTTAACACCCTTTGTTTTCTTGTAACAGGTCAATTAAAATGTTTAACATTCATATAAACAAAAATTCACGTAAACAGCAGGCCATTTGGAAAAATCTACACGGCACTCCTGAACAACCAACAAGTGTAGAGTGTGGCTATTACGTGATGCGATTCATGAGAGATATAATTCATGATCCAGACCTAAATTTCGAAAAGAAGGTAAAACGCAACATTTTAGATATACTTTCTTTATTTTACTACGTCATATTTTTGTTTAACCGTCGTTTGTATTCTTTTAACACGTCGGTTTTTTGGTTTATTTTGCAGTTTGACAAGAAAAAAGATAAACTTCAGTATACACAAAAGGATATTGACGAAGTTAGGCATGAATGGGCAGAATTCGTGAACAAGCAATTACCGAAGGATAATTGATGTAGATAAATATTTATGAACAATGTTTAATTTAGATTATTTAAAATGTATATAAATATTTTGTTGTAATCAAGAGAACAAAAATCAACAAAATTAAATTTTGTTTAAAAATTTGTTTAGTTCCCAAACACCGACGTCTGATTCTAATTTACACGTCTCATACGTGTACACAATGGTCGTATTGCAGTAAACGACGTGTAATAGTCAAAACAACGACGGTTTATAATTAATTCATCCTGTATAAATGAATTTGTACTCATATACTACGTCCGTTAGTATAACCTTATCGACGTCGTAATAATATACAAAGGCTGATATTTCTAAATATCCGCCTTTGTATAAAAAAAAACGTCAGCTATATACAACAAAATGACGTGTAATAGAAATAACAACGACGGTATATAATTAATTCATCCTGCATAAAAGAATATGAATTCATATACTACGTCGGTTAGTATAACCTTATCGACGTCGTAATCTTATACAAAGGCGGATATTCTTAAATATTCGCCTTTATATATATAAACAACGTCAGTTATATACACTAAAATGACGTTTAATATTAGTAACAACGACGGTTTATAATTAATTCATCCTTTATAAATGAATTTGTATTCATATACTACGTCGGTTAGTATAACATTAACGACGTTGTAATATTATACAAAGGCGGATATTATTAAATATCCGCCTTTATATATTTAAACAACGTCCGTTATATTCACTAAAATGACGGTTTATAATTAATTCATCCTGTGTATATTCTTAAATATAGTTTCAACGTCGGTTTTTTATGTTTAATGTCGTTGTAAAGGGATACAACGTCGGCTAAGTCATTTTTATTTTAATTGTTATTGACTTTTATATTTTATTTAAATCCATATTAAATTCATAACTATATCCAAAAATTATACTGAAAACTACCAAGCATTGGAATATTGTCTCTATCCTAAAGCTTTAAAAAATATAATTTTGGAAATATTTTTTTATTGTATTTAATTACTAATATTAATAATATATTCAAAACAAAATCCGAAAAATATACCGGCAAATTCTATGCACTGATTGAGACAATATCTTGCCCGTTAAGGCCTGAAAAATGTAATTTTAGTTTTCAAAGTTCAAATGATAACAAAATTCAAACAAATTTAGAGACAAAGCATTGTACTCCTTATACTTTACATAACATAACCCTAAGGTTTATGTGATCCATTGGTGCCCATAAATTCAAAATTATGAAATCCATATTTTAGCCTACTATTGTAGAAGGCAATGTTGTAAGGAATCCATAGCAATTTTCGGTTCATTTTTCTCGTACTTGTGTATTTTTTAAAAATTATTTTACAATTTAGGGTTTAGGGTTTAGGGTTTAGGGTTTAGGGTTTTTTGAAACGACGCCGGTTTTCTCCCGCTGTTTTTGGTCAACTACATTAACAAAGACTAATTGAATTCGGTTGACGACGTCAGTTATAAAATAGCGACGTCTTTAGTGTTTACAACGTCGTAAATGTATTATACCCGCCGTTGTAAGTAATTATTAGACGTCATTATAAGTGTTGACCGTCGTGGTTGAAAAACGCGGTACTTAAAAATTTTTGACCGCGACTTAAAATTTTCAGAATTTCCCTTTAACCCTCAAATAGTTCATTCTCTCTCTTCAACATAAATTTGTCTGAAAGTTTTCGTTCTCCAAGCTCTCTCTCAATATCCATGTAAGTACAACTCTAGTCCCTTTAATCCTAATTCTCTCAGCTCTGTCTCAAGCTTTTGTTATATTCTCTCAGCTCTCTCTCAAAGCATTGGGTACGTAGATTCTCCAAGATCTCTCTCAAAGCATTTGGTACGTAGATTTTTCAAGATCTCTCATTGGGTACGTAGATTCTCCAAGCTCTCTCTCAAAGCATTGGGTACGTAGATTCTCCAAGCTCTCTCTGAAGCAGTTGTTATATTCTCGCAGCTCTCTCTCAATATCCATGTAAGTACAACCCTAATCTCTTCTTAAATCCATAAATGTTTTCGTTGGTAGCTATATTAGGGTTTTGGTGTTTGCAATCTTGTAATAATTGCTCTCTGTTTGGGTTCTTTTATGTTTGTTTGGCCATGGGTTCTTGGAAAAGGAATGGGGATGGGAGATTTAAGCTGTTTTTTTTTTTAACTACGACGACGGTTGAAGGATCAAACCGTCGTCCAAATGTTTATTATACGTTGGTTGTTCATTTACTCCCGTCGTCTACGTTTTAAGCCGCAACTGGTAGCCTAAAGACTACTGTTTCTCCATTAAACGTCGTCTTTAGGCTACCAGAACACCGTTCAAATTTCTGGGTCTGGGTATCTTAATGACGACGGTGACTATAGATGCCGTCGTCGGAATGTATATTAAACGACGATTATTTTTATAAACCGTCGTCTTTTCCATGTTTTATATTTAATTTTCATTTTGTTCTCTGCTATTTGAATGAGGTAGTGTTTCATTGCTGGTCTTTCCACTTTAATATATATATATTTATATGAATTTGATAGAGTGTAAGATGGATAAGTCATGGATGCATGCGGATAGAAGATCGAAGGCATATGAGTTAGGGGTGGAAGGATTTTTGAATTTTGCGTTACAAAATATTGGAAATACAACTGAGATTCGTTGTCCATGTGTTAAATGTGGGAATATTCGATTGTTTGGGGTTGGAATTATAAGGGAACACTTATACTTTAATGGAATTGACCAAAGCTATAAGATTTGGAGATGGCACGGAGAACCTTGGGAATGGACTACCAATGCTAGTAGAAATGTGGAAGAAGATGAGCAAAGTAGGTTTAGTTATGTTTCTGAAGAATTAGGGATGGATGATAATGATTTTGCCAATATTGGATCTGATCCTTATGAGTTTGCCAGTGTGATTGGGGATGGCGATGAACCCTTGTACCCTGGTTGCAGTAAGTACACGAAGTTGTCGGCTTTGGTGAAGTTATATAATTTGAAAGCAAAACATGGGATGAGTGATGTTTGCTTTACAGAATTATTGATACTTCAAGGAGAATTTCTTCCAGAAGGAAATACACTACCTTCCTCTATGTACGAGGCAAAAAAGACTTTGTCTGCTTTAGGGATGAGTTATGAGAAAATCCACGCATGTTCCAATGACTGCATTTTGTATCGGAAGGAGTATGAGAATGCAACTAATTGTCCTACTTGTGGTATCTCAAGGTGGAAGGAAACCAAGGATGGGTTCTTGAAAGAGGGTGTGGCAGCGAAGGTGGTGTGGTATTTTCCTCCAATTCCAAGGTTTAAAAGGATGTTTCAATCACATAAGACAGCTAAGAGTTTGACTTGGCATGCTGCAAGAAAATCAGTTGACGGTTATATGTCTCATCCAGCGGATTCCCCGTCTTGGAAACTTGTTGATGAAAAATGGCCCGACTTTGGTAATGAGCCAAGAAACTTGAGATTGGCTCTCTCATCTGATGGATTCAATCCCCACAGTTCTTTAAGTAGCAGATACAGTTGTTGGCCAGTTATGTTAGTTACATATAATCTCCCACCATGGCTATGCATGAAGCGGAAGTTCATGATGTTGACTATACTGATTTCCGGTCCTAAACAGCCCGGAAATGATATAGACGTCTACTTAGAGCCTTTGATTGATGATTTGAAATCTCTGTGGGATGGGATTAGAGGAGTGTATGATGCCCACATAGGAGAATACTTTACACTCAGAGCTGCATTACTGTGGACAATTAATGATTTTCCCGCTTATGGAAACTTATCTGGTTGTGTTGTTAAAGGATATAAAGCTTGTCCAATATGCGGCGATGATACACCTAGTCACAGGTTGAAAAATGGCCACAAAATTTGTTACATTGGGCATAGAAAGTGGTTACCAATCAATCATCCATATAGGAGGCAACGTGCAGCTTTTAATGGGAAACCTGAATATGGCATGCCCCCTGAGCCATTAACATGAGAAGAAGTGCTGCATATGGTTGAAGATATTAATTACATATGGGGCTCGAAAATTGGGGGAAGTGTTGGTGAGAATGATGGTGATAGAGTTTGTTGGAAGAAGAAATCAAAATTCTTTGATCTCGAGTATTGGAAATACCTCCCTGTGAGGCATGCCTTAGATGTTATGCACATTGAGAAGAATGTTTGCGATAGTATCATTGGTACATTGCTAGAGATCCCTGGAAAAAATAAAGATGGGATTGCTGCTCGGTTAGACTTATTGAACATGGGGGTAAAAATTGATTTGCAACCCGAGTATGGAGAAAGACGTACTCGCTTGCCTCCAGGGCCTTGGAATTTGTCAAGAGCAGAGAAGAGAGCGGTTTGCAATTCTTTTTATGGTATGAAGGTTCTTGAAGGTTATTCTTCAAATATAAAAAATCTTGTATCTTTAAAAGATTCAAGACTTCTTGGCCTTAAATCTCATGATTGTCATACCTTGATGCAACAATTGCTCCCTGTGGCAATTCGTTCTGTTTTGGAGAAGCCTGCAAGGTATGCAATAACTCGATTGTGCTTCTTCTTCAATGCTTTATGTGCAAAGACGGTAGATGTTTCCAAGCTAGATAAGTTGGAAGAAGATGTAGTAGTTACTTTATGTTTGCTTGAGAAGTACTTTCCCCCTTCATTCTTTGATATCATGGTTCATCTAGTAGTACATCTTGTCAGAGAAGTTCGTCTATGTGGGCCAGTATATTTTAGATGGATGTATCCGTTTGAAAGATATATGAAAGTGCTAAAGGGGTATGTTCAGAATCGTACTCGTCCCGAAGGTTGCATTGCTGAGCGGTATATAGCTGAAGAAGCTGTAGAGTTTTGTACCGACCATTTATCTGATGTTAGTACAGTTGGAGTGCCTTCAAGCCAGAATATGGGAGTTTCAAAGCCATTATCAGGTTGCACAGTGGGCTTAGTTGATATGGACTTGTTGAACCAGGCACATCTATATGTCTTGGAGAATACGGAGGAAGTCCTACCTTATATCGAGTACGTATGAGTTTAATTTTTCATATATATGTAGCCATGTTAAATATTATTACTCCTTATATTTATCTTATATATGAGGGACCGTAATGCGTGTTTTTTTCGTGTCAATTGTAGGGAACATATGATCCACATCAAGACCACTTATTCGAAATTTAGAAAGAGAACAAAGTGGCTACAAGATAAGCACAATAGCACTTTCATTCAATGGCTACGTGTTAAGGTATATATGTTATTGAATGACATATTCAATTTATTATTTTAATTTTCTTTCTTTCTATATATATGTTAGATTGAATTAATATATATGTTTAATTTGTAGGTTCAAAGTGAATTTAATGGGGAAGATTATAATGGCATATCAGAAAATTTGAGATGGTTAGCAGCTGGTCCAAGCATGGTAGTGCCATCATATAGGAGCTATCTTATTAATGGTGTCAAATTTAGCACCAAGGCACAGGATGATGTGCGAACTGTCCAAAATAGTGGAGTTTATTTACTTGCACATACTATGCAAGTTGCTAGTGCCAAGGATAAAAACACTATTGTCTCCAATATGGGTTTTTATGGGGTTATTCAAGAAATTTGGGATCTTGACTACCAAAAGTTTAGAATCCCAGTCTTGAGGTGTGATTGGATAGATAACACTTCGGGCCTTGTAGTCGACGAACTTGGATTTACCCTTGTAGATCTGAGTAAAATTGGACATAGGAATGACCAATTTGTTATGGCTTCTCAAGTCAAACAAGTATTTTATGTTGACGACCCAATGCATCGTGGTTGGTCGGTAGTGTTATCAATGCCTAATAGAGAATATAATGATGTTATTGGTGATGATGTGCTAGGTGATATTAGAATTGAGTGTGAGCCATTTTCTAGAGGGATACCAAATGTTGACACATTTGATGACCTAGTGGGTGAGTTTGGGAGTGAGAACATTAGAGATGGGTGTGAAGATATATGGATTGATTGATTGTTGTAATGTATGACATTAGTTATGCAGTTAATTGTATGACATTAATTCATAGCTCTGTATATCATTTTAATTCCGATCACATTTTCATTCTGCAAGCTTTGTATGACATTAATTCATAGCTCTGTATATCATTATAATTCATTTCAACCGTCGTCTATTATAGTTGAAAGGTCTCTTTTTTATGCGATTATGTACCAAATCGACGTCGGTTTTAGTTTTTTACTGACGTGTACTATATTAACCACGTCGTTTTTTTTGTGTTCAAGCCGTCAAAATAATTTTCAACGTCTGTGGTGATATAAATGGTCGTGGTTATTGTTGTTTTTACGTCTGTTCAAGTAAATATATGCCATGTTATATGTTTAAGACGTCAGTTTTTCATTCAGTGAACGTAGTATTTATTAACCACGGCGGTTTCTAAGTTTTATACGTCGGTTTTGTTTTATTTCGAGACGTAGGTAAAACCATTTACGTCGGTTTTATAGTTGTTTTTGACATTTAAAATTATTTAAACGTCTGTGTTTTAATAAAACCGTCGTCTATTATAGTCGAAAGGTCTCTTTTTTATGCGTTTATGTACCAAATCGACGTCGGTTTTAGTTCTTTTGTGACGTGTACTATATTAACCACGTCGTTTTTTTTTGTGTTCAAGCCGTCAAAATAATTTTCAATGTCTGTGGTGATATAAATAGTCGTGGTTATTGTTGTTTTTACGTCTGTTCAAGTAAATATATGCCATGTTATATCGTTAAGACGTCAGTTTATTCAATCAGTGAACGTAGTATTTATTAACCACGGCGGTTTCTAAGTTTGACACGTCGGTTTTGTTTAATTTAGAGACGTTGATAAAACTATTTACGTCGGATTTATAGTTGCTTTTGACATTTAAAATTATTTAAACGTCTGTGTTTTAATACAACCGTCGTCTATTATAGTCGAAACTTCTCTTTTTTATGCGTTTATGTACCAAATCGACGTCGGTTTTTGTTCTTTTGTGACGTGTACTATATTAACCACGTCGTTTTTTTTGTGTTCAAGCCGTCAAAATCATTTTCAACGTCTGTGGTGATATAAATGGTCGTGGTTATTTATGTTTTTACGTCTGTTCAAGTAAATATATGCCATGTTATATGTTTAAGACGTCAGTTTTTTCATTTAGTGAACGTAGTATTTATTAACCACGGCGGTTTTTAAATTTGACACGTCGGTTTTATTTAATTTAGAGACGTTGATAAAACTATTTACGTCAGTTTTATAGTTGTTTTTGACATTTAAAATTATTTAAACGTCTGTGTTTTAATAAAACCGTCGTCTGTTATAGTCGAAAGGTCTCTTTTTTATGCGTTTATGTACCAAATCGACGTCGGTTTTAGTTCTTTTGTGACGTGTTCTATATTAACCACGTCGTTTTTTTTGTGTTCAAGCCGTCAAAATCATTTTTAACGTCTGTGGTGATATAAATGGTCGTGGTTATTGTTGTTTTTACGTCTGTTTATGTAAATATACGCCATGTTATATGTTTAAGACGTCCGTTTTTTCATTTAGTGAACGTAGTATTTACTAACCAAGACGTTTTCTAAGTTTTACACGTCGGTTTTTGTGTATTTAGAGACGTCGATAAACATATTTACGTCGGTTTTGTAGTTGTTTTTGACATTTAACATTATTTCAACGTCAGTGTTTTACTAAAACCGTCGTCTATTATAGTCGAAAGGTTTCTTTTTTAGGTTTTATGTATGAAATCTACGTCGGTTTTAGTATTTTACTGACGTGTACTATATTAACTACGTCGGTTATTTTCCGTCGTTATTTCATGTATGAAAAGACGGCGGTCGATTTCTCGTCGGTTGTAAACCATGATACACGACGGTGGATTACCGTCGTCTATTTCGTTTTTTGTAGTAGTGGGCACATCGGCCATTGAACACAAGAGGCAAAAGTCGCTACCTAATTTCAATCTAGTGGTGACAACACTTATCGCAACCGTCACTTTTACAGCAGCTATAACCCCTCCAGGTGGATTTAAAAGCGACGGAAAGCTGGTTCTGTCGGAAGATCCATTTTTCCAAGTATTTCAGATTTTCAACTTGGGATCCTTCATGATCGCAATGCTTGCGATCTGTAGCGAATCAACTCTAACACGTTTACTGTCAATCCAAATAACCACACCTGCAGTTCTCATTCAGTATTCCATCGTAGCGTTGCTGGCAGCATTTATGTCGGCCACGATGGCAGTGACGCCCAAACACCAAAGAATATTTCCACGTAAAAACCCCTTGCTTTTCTTCTCTGTATAATTGGTACGTTGGGGCTGGTACTTGCTTTGATCACCGCGTATTGGTGTTTTGGGACTATAATTCAAAAATTGAGGGAGAAACACATGGCACGTCGTTAAGTTGTTCTATTTTCTAGGATAAAATAAGCAGGTTGTTGCTACTTCCTTAACAATCCCGATTGTTGAGGGATTCTTTTGTTATATGACTTAGTCTTTTACCACGTTTTGGTCTGTTACAACGTGGGTTGCTGTTTGGTTTATCTTGCTTTGTAAGGTTATATAATAATTGTGAAATGTTATCTCGTATATTTTTGTATATTTGCATTACAGAGGAAGGCCAATATATAAAGTCAAAAAGACTACCTAAGGAAGGTAATTTAAATCCTAAGTTAAAGGCACTAATTTGTACAATACTTAACAGAGAAGTTGACTAATCCTATACAAGGTAACAAATAATGTACAATATATTAGGTAATCTTCGAATATCTTCAATATTCCCCCCCAAGCTTGAGTGTGGAGATCAAGAATACCCAGCTTACCTTTAAGTCGCTGAAATTGATCTTTACCTAAAGATTTGGTAAACACGTCTGCAATTTGGTCTTTTGAAGGAATATAAGCAGTTCGAAAAGTACCATCTTGGATCTTTTCTCGAGTAACATAACAATCAAGTTCTATATGTTTAGTACGCTCGTGGAAAACTGGATTGGCCGCTATGTGTAAGGCAGCTTGGTTATCACAATAAAGCAAACTTGGTGTGGAGTGTGGTATGCCAAGGTCATGAAGAAGATATCGTAACCACTGAAGTTCACAAGTTGTTACAGCCATTGCTCTGTATTCCGCTTCAGAAGATGAACGAGAAACAGTAGCTTGCTTCTTTGTTTTCCATGAAATTGGACTTTGTCCAAGGAGTATGAAGAAACCAGTTGTAGACCTTCTCGTCATTGGACAACAAGCCCAATTAGAATCACAATCAGCTGTTAATTGAAAATTATTTGAAACTGTCAAAAGGATTCCTTGACCTGGAGTTCCCTTTAAATAACGTAGTAATTGATCAGCAGCTTCTTTATGGGGTGTGCGAGGACTTTGCATGAATTGACTCAAGATGTGAACTGTATGAACAATATATGGTCGAGTGATGGTGAGATAAATCAGTCGTCCTATTAATCTTCTATAAGTTGCTGGATTGTGTAATAACTCGCCATCATCATTATCTAACTTGAGATTTTGCTGCATGGGAAATAAAACTGGACAGGCAACAAGAAGACCGGAATCTTGTAAAATGTCTAGTGTATATTTCCATTGGCTTAAATATAATCCATGAGATGAGCGAGAGACTTCTATGCCAAGAAAATACTTTAAGTCCCCAAGGTCCTTTAAATGAAATCGTTGATGTAAAAACTTCTTGGTGATTGATATAGTTGCTGCATCAGTACCTGTGATAATTATGTCATTAACATATACAAGCAAGAAAATAGATGACTTACCTTTGTGACGATAAAATAGTGAATAATCTGCTTTGGATTGAGAGAAGCCCGCATAAAGCAATGCATGAGAAAACTTAGCAAACCAGAACCGAGAGGGTTGCTTTAAGCCATAAATGGATTTGTTAAGATGGCATACCAAATGTTCCCCCTTGCCGAAATAACCAGGAGGAAGTTGCATATATACCTCTTCACTCAAATCACCGTGAAGGAAGGCATTGTTGACGTCTAATTGTTGAATAGGCCAGCCTTTAGAAATTTCCATGGATAATAGAACTCAAACAGTAGTAAGTTTGGCAACAGGTGAGAAAGTTTCATGGTAGTCCACCCCGTGCATTTGTGTGTAGCTCTTGGCAACCAAGCGAGCTTTGTAGCGTTCAATGGCACCATTGGAATGACGCTTGATTTTGTAGACCCATTTGCAACTGATGGCTTGCTTATGAGGTGGCAATTTTGTGAGAGTCTATGTATTATTTTCTTCTAGTGCGGCAAGTTCAATTTTCATGGCATGACGCCATTATTCTGGATATTTATTTGCTTCATGGAAGGAGTTAGGCTCAATAATAGTGGAAATAGATGCAAGAAAACTTTGATGAGGAAGAGAAAAATGATCATAAGTTAAATATTTGGAGAGAGGATACCTGGTACCATGTTGGCCTGAAGTCGAAGAGGTTGCTTGAGATTGGTAGCAATGATAGTCACTAAGGTAACTAGGTGGTTTACGACTACGAGGAGGAGGAGAGGAGGGAGGTGCTATAATGGCAGATGAGGTATTGGAATTTGTGATGGCTGGTGTAGGTGGTTCCCAAACATCACAATGTATTAAATCATAAGTTAGAGTATGAAAAATAGGTGGAAAAGCATATCTCACTCGTCGTAATTGGTGGCCGGAGAAGGGAGAACGAGCTTGAGAAAATTTCACCAAAAATCGGCCGGATTCTGGGCTTTTCCGGATACTGCGATGGCTGGCTGCGGCGGAAAACAGATGGGGCTGGAAGAGAATGGTGGCTCGGTCATTTTGGTATCAGCCCCGTCGATCGAGGTGGCCGAAGATGGCAGCGCCTGGCCAAAAACCAGCCGGCTGGGCTGTTCGAGGTTGCACGCGGGGGAAAGAGGGAGAGGGGGAGAGAGAGAGATATATATATATATATATATATATATATATATATATATAGAAATGGTTTTTTTTATATAAATATGACCTAGCAAATTACCACTTTGCCCCTCAACGTATTTTCTTCGTTATAATTCCGATTCGAGCCCACTACGTGTCTACGGATTCGTTTTGTCGCGCTCTATGCAACGGTGAAATCAAAATTTTCAAATTCTTTCCCGGTCAAAAAGTCAACTTTTTCTCTAATAAAATTTTCCATGGGCAAATTAGTCTTTTCTCATAATAACTTATTAATTAAAAATTAATTAAGGACGTGATACAATAATGTGTTCTCTTTATCATTTGTTTAGTTTATGTTTTCCTACTTTTTATTACCTAGTCAGTGAGTGAAGTTAGGTTAAAAAGAATCATTCGTTTTGACATGTTATGTGGTGTACTCTCTCTCTCTCTCTCTCTCTCTCTAGGAAATTATCAACAGATGTCTAGTGTTGCAACAGTTGGGGTCCTCCGTGGGTGGTACATTTTTCCAACGAAAAATCAGAAATGATTTCAACAACCTAGAACCTTCAGAGAAGGATAGGCCCCGCACACCGGCCGACATTGGACATAAGAGGCAAAATAGGGCGCAAGCTAGTTCAAATCAGGCCTTGAAAAGACTTGATATGAAGCTAGTGGTAAGGACACTTACCGCAACCGTCACTTTTGCAGCGACTTTAACCCCTCCCGAAGGAAAACGGACGGGATTCCGGTTTTATTCGAAAATTATTATTACAAAGTATTTCAGCTTTTCAACCAGGTATCCTTTGTTCTGTCAATTCTTGTGATCTATAACGAATCAAATCCAATACGTTTACTGTCAATCGAAGTAGCTATTGGAGGGTTGTTGGTAGCGTTTGTTTCGGTCACGGCTGCAGTGATGCCCAAAGGCCACAACAAAGGTCTACCTCAAATGATTCCCATTGGACCAAGTAAAAGATGGTTGACTAATTCTAGAATAATTGAGAGAATTATCAAGTAAAAGATGGTTGACTCTTACTAGAACCATCTAATAATTATCTATTGTAATTATAACTAGAGAAATTTAGAATTAGAAGACAACTTGTGGCTGAAAATGACTTGATAAGTCGGTTACATAACAGACTTGTCCAAAGCAAAGTGGCCGACTTAGCATCTGTATATATGAGCCTACAGCCTCTCAAAGTAATCAAGCTGAAAATCTACAGCTATCCAATTCATGCAATCATCAAACTCAAGTATTAAAGCCTTGTACCTTTCCTACTTCAATCAATATAATAAAACTACTTTGTTACTCTTTCAAAAGTTTTCCATTCCAAATTATCCTATTGTCCTAAACACTACCAACCATTCTCTAAATCTCTTCTCCCTTAAACTAACAATTTTCCAAGTTTTTGTTATAGCATTTGCTCTCATCCCCGTCGTTACGTTGGTCTGTCAAAAGCTCAGGGAGAGACAAGTCAGCAACCGTGTGATTTATAAGTGCTTATCATAAGTGTTTGTTATTGGTTTATTAGTTATAACTTATAAGTGTTTTTTGTTTTTATTTCATACTTTTTTAGACCATCCACAATGTCCCAACAAAATCATACATTATTAAGCGAACTTATCCACTAATGAGCCCAAACAACTTCGGAATCCAAATCAGAAAAATACATCTAGCACATGAGCAACTATAGACAACAGAAAAAAGTTGGAAGCCACTTCTACATAGGCGGCCTCAAAAGTATTCGATACCAATCTAGTAGTAGCAATGCTTATTGCAACTCACATTTGCAGCAGCTTTCACCATGCCGGGAGGACTTAAAAGCAACGGCACGGCAGTTTTATATGGAGAGCCATCATTCCAAGTGTTCTTGTTATTTGATGCCCTCTCCTTCTTCTTGTCAATTCTTTTGGTGTTTCATCATTTCATGGTGGCAACGGTGTCAGGTGCTCTTGTAGCTGCACCTTCAATTTTCATTCAGTACTCCCATTTCAAGCAGCAGTCATGAAAAAGACTAGCCGCAAATCGTTCGTGACACGCATAATTTGATGGGGCTTTGTTTTGATAGGCCCTTTTGTTTTATGGGCCTCAAGGTGTATGTCGTGGATCCATCTTTATATGTACGGGGGCTGGCTGTACTTTCCTTGTAATGCGAAATTTCCTACAATAAGGAACATTAAAATTAAAATTAAAATTCTAATGAAAAAAACTCTCACCCATGTTACCTTTAATAGAAACATGGGCACAGTCCCTTTTAAAATGAAAATCTGGACCTTTGTTTATAACATAGATGTTGGTAAATCTAAACCATTGGGTTAATATGGCTGTTGCAACTGACTTCAAATTTGGCTGAAATCTTTTGGATTTTGAAACAATCTAATCTGGGCCATTCATTATTGTATAGCTCTTGGGAGGAGAGAGAAGGAAAAACGGGGACATACGGGCACGGCACCCTCCAAGGCAAGGGACATATGCAAAACAGGGACAACAAATCCCCTTCCGCGTGGCAAAAGAACTTGACGACACTTACATAGAAAATATGGAGGCTTTACTTTAGTCAACATCCAAACATGGACTTTTCAATTAAGTAATTAAGTTTAACACGGAAGAGGACTCAAGTCCAAACATAATATACAACACAGAAACGAGCCAACGACTTGAGCTGAGGTTCTGTATGAGGACATACTGATGGCGGCTAGGGACCAGATGTGTGGTCCTCGCAGAGAGAGAGAGAGAGAGAGAGAGAGAGAGATTTTGAGAACACAATTTAAGAGAGAGGGAGTTCATAATTAAGTACTTGAACTAGCCGTGAGAAAGCTGGGAGAGGGAGTTCAAGGCCATGGATCCTTCCCTTTATAAGGCGGCAAGATCAGGAGACCTTGGTTTCTTGAGAACAGCTAGAGATAGCAATGTATCAAATAGTTTTCCTGATCAGAAAACTCCTAAAGACAACAATATACTTCACGTCGCAGCTGAATTCAAGCAAATAGATTTCTTCAAAAACGCCCCGCTTGATGATCAATCTCCCCTGTTTTGGGCCACCAACAAGAAAGGCAACACTCCCTTGCACGTTGCTGCAAGAGTAGGCTGTCATGAAGTTGTAAAGTTTCTCATTGAACACGCACAGAGAACGCTAATTGATCCAGCTGATCAGGAGAGCGGGCCAGCTGATGCGAATGCTCATAAAGAGCTACTCCGAAAGACGAATTCACAAAAGGATACTGCGTTGCATGTTGCTGTCCGCAATGGACATGTTGGTGTGGTGACTCTGTTAGTGGAGGCCGATCCTCAATTGTGTTCTTTCACTAATAGCGCCAATGAGTCGCCGTTGTTCCTAGCTGTTAGAAATGGCTCTGCAAACATTGTTCTTTATATTTTAAATGAGTCTCCTATACTTCCTTCTTTTCATGGGACTAATGGTGTGACGGCTTTGCATATGGCAGTAACTCGCAAACATCTTACAGGGAGAGGTAAACATCAACTGATACCCCTCTCTCTTTTTTATATTTAAAATATACATGCATATACAAAGAAATATTCTTCTGCTAGATTTCGTAAGGCAAATACTTTCTGTAAATATGGACCACATAGTTTAGTAGAAATCATCGGGATTAGTTGTCTAGATTCACAATTTCATATATGTTGTCAGACAATTCGATGGAAGAACATTATTCTACATAAACGTATATACAGGGGCGGAGGGAGGCCTAGGCCAGAAGTGGCCTTGGCCCCTTTTTTTTTTTATTCTTTAGTATGTCTATAACATATGGTGTCCAAATCATTGAATTCGGCTTCGCCTCTGCGTATATATATTTGGGATTGCTTCATGTAGTGTCCAAATCGTCATTGAAGAAATTCTCAGCTCCTTGCCCATAAACCAGCTCTAATTTTTTCCTCTGTGCTAGGCATTGTGGAGACCATGGTGTCCAAAATCCCTGGTATAATAAGAGAAGTCGACGAACTTGGGTGGACTCCCTTACATTATGCAGCCTTGGGAGGAAATCTTGAAGCTACAAGAGTGCTCTTGCAACTCGATAGTGATGCTTCTTACATCTTAGACAAATCCGGACTATCGGCTCTTCATGTCGCAGCCTATGCAGGCTGCACCAAAATAATGGAAGAGATGATTGGATGTCGACCTGATACCTGTGATTTGCTCAATGACAAAGGCCAAACGATTCTACATGCTGCAGTTTTAGGTGAACAAATAAATGCTGTGAATTATATATTGAAGAACCCTAAGCTTGCAGGACTTATAAATGAAGTAGATAACGATGGAAACACTCCTTTGCATCTAGCTGCCCGTCAACACAATCGCAAAATTATAACAACTTTGACAGATGATCGTAGAGTGGACAAGACTGCTATTAACGAGGAATTCTCACAGGCTGTTGACTTTTTTCTTGGTGACAATTTTGGCCAACAGGTATGCAGTAATATACACGGACACATATTTTTATAGATATAAAAAATCATATTTTCATTTTCTCCTTCAACTTCTACTAGCTCTAGGATGTGTTGAGTATAGTTTGATCATAATTTGGCCCTAGGGTGAACTTGGAAATTCTGTCAAATTTTCCAGGTAAACTTGGAAATTCATTCTAATATTTATAAAAATAATTGAACTAAAAAAATGAAACTGAAATAAGAAAGAATAATTAAATAAAACTAAAACCAAAATATAAAGAAGAAAAAACAGGGAAAGACCTTGTTGCTCCAAAATTTTGGGTCTTAAAGCATTCACAATGGGCTCCCTAAACTACCTCCTTATACAAATTTTAGAGAGGGATTGGAAAAACACAAGTCCAACTATGCTCCTTATCCTAAATCTGAGGAGAGAGAAAGGACTCCTAGTGGCTCTCTATAATTTATTGCTGCTTTATTTAATGAGTATTTCAAATCTTTAATTAATGCTTACTATTTTTTATATTATTTTTTAATAGAGATTGACCAATTAAAAAAGAGTTATAGCATTTATGACTTCCTTCCTAAACTAGAGAGCATGATTGGAGTTTAAATTTTATATAGAGCTCCTAAAATAACTTTATATGTTTTTAGCTAAAATTTAACTAAAAAATAAAGAACATGATTATGGATGCTCTTAAAACTCCTATTTGCCCCTAAAAAATTGGCCACTAATAGACAGACTTCACATAAAGAACCAGCAGTGCAACAGATGTTCAAATTTAAAGAGGATTCTATTGATGGAGTGTAGGGACAAAAATGCAACTCGTGGTATAGTTCATGGACCATTAACAATTTAACCTATTTCTTATTATTCAATCATAAGAAACTCCATGAGATGTTACCCATCAAAAAGGTTTCTCTTACACATTTGTTCAGAAAAACACACATATATATATTTTCATTTTCTCATTCAACGCTTAAGACTTCTGTTTTGTGGCAAAATTTCAAGCATAACTTTGAAATATCACTAGACTAAATAACCATTTATGACACTAAATAGTCATTTGCGATGTGTTTTTGTACCCTATTTAATAAATGTTACAAAACATAGTCGATTTTCCAATGTGCACTTATAATATCTACTTTTTCTCTATGTTTTTAGGAAAGCATTAGTTTACGTGATCGTCAGGTTTTGGATCACCTGGGGCGTTCAGTTGGAATCCCATTTTTCCAACAACAAATCACTTCCGATATCAAGAAACCGGAATCCCCGGGCAGTGTTGCACACATGAGAGAAAACCGCCAAGCTCATTCGGATCAAGTACCAAAAGGGCGTGATACCATTCTACTTGTAGCAACGCTCATCGCCACCGTCACATTCGCAGCGGGGCTCAACGTTCCTGGCGGATTTAAAAGCAATGGAATGGCGGCTTTACAAGATTCTCAATTTTTCAAATTCTTTATTGTGCCTAACACGGCAGCCTTTACCCTCGCATTTATCGCGATCTATATTGAGTTAATCGGAACAATCGTAAAATTTCAATTAGCCATACCTACAAGTACAACTCTCATTCAGTATTCCATTATTTGGATGGTGATGGCATTTTTTTCCGGCACGTTAGCAGTGATGTCGACAGCAGGCAAAGTGGGTACGTGCAGCTGGGTTTTGACAGGTTTCTTATTTATTGGCATCTGCATGCATCTACAGAAAAGAAGAAAGCCTACAGCCAAGTTCAAAAAGATCCACACAATTTAATGGCACTATTTTGTTGTGTCTACATTGTTATGTTTCATATGTATAAGTCAGTCTCTGTAACAACATTATTATGTCTGGAATTTTCAGCTTGGCATTTGTATCTCTTGATCCAATATGACGTGGATCTTACAATTTACATTTGACTTACATGGTCAACGAATCAGTGTGATATATGCTTTGCACTGATTCCAAAATTGGTATTTGAAGATTGGGGGATCAACTTACATTTGTAATTATAAGCTTCCCAAACCTGCAAATATGATTCACAAATAAGTCTCCATGCCTGCACCCTCCTGCTGCGGGACACTATGGATGTGTATATAACAAAAAGGATGTCTTGAATACATGGTGAGATACCTCAGCCCGGTCGTCAGCAACCCCCATGCTCTTTGTCATATGCCGATTGCTTGTATAGGAGGATCAACAATCTACCCTCCGTGCACAATGTTCTTGATTGAAGGTCCAGTTTGATGAACAAATTTGACAGATTCAGAGAGTCGATTTAGCAGATTTATCAAAGCAATCACTTCATTTCGTTGCAGCTTTAACTGCATGCACAAAGAAATATATGAGATAAACATGTATCCATGACTTTCGAAATTGATCCATCCATGCACATGCTGTTCCTTAGTTTTAAAAATTTTATTGTCTTGCTTTGATTTGTTTTCTTACTTTTCTCTTTTCCTTTTCTTTTCCTCAAATTTCTTAGTAGCCATGGGGATAACCAAGCCGGCAAGCAAGTTTTTGGTTAACGTGATTAGAAACAACCAATCTGGTCCAGTTTTTAGAACAGTAAGAAAATACAAGGAGAGATAAATTAAAAAAGAGCTGCAAGAACTCACAGGTTGATTTGGATGATTTTGGCCATCAACAGAAAAGAGGATCTTTAATGCAGTACCAAGACCAAGAACCTGCAGCTTTCCCCAAAGCCGACACTTCTCGCAGCCCACACAATCCATTAATGCACTGCAATTTGTGGATGAAATAAGTACTTTTTCCACATCAAGGTGCTCATGCTTCATCCAGTATAAACTAATTACTAGTGAAGCAAATGCTGAGAGACAAACCTAATGTTTCTGAATTGGTTTTGAATCTGTTGCTTCAGTTGGGGTCCGCTTTGACCTTTCCAGAGCTTGGCTTCATCAAATGGTAGAGGACATGCAGCTTGGAGTTTAGGATTGTAGAGTAGCTGCCTCATCAAAGACTGCGTTTTCAGGTCTTCCTCATGATTACCAGTGTCATACTCAGCCTGCTCCAAGTAATCTGCTGCCTAAAAAACATTTAAGAACCCACCAACAATCAGTACAGTTTTAACAGTAAGAATTGGAATTTGGGTTGTCAAAGCAAGGAAGGGCATGCAAAAGAATACTTACTTTAGTCACTGCACGGAGAACAAAGAGGATTTGGACACGATCCGGATATTTCAAAACGCGATCACGCATCAGCTCCAGATTTTGACCCCACTGAAATTTGTATGCAGGAAGGTCAAATGCTGTGCATCTTAAGTAAAGATAGGGTAGTTCTTCTAGTTCACAAATTACATGCATGACCCAGCCAATTATCAATTCCAGATCATTCAATATATGCTCACCACTCTTGATGAATAAATTTTAATTCTCTGATCTTTGTTGATATAAAACATTCATCAGAGAAGAAAAAAGTTGAGGGTCTGCTCATTTGCTCAGTAGTTAAGGGAAAACATGGAATACACTTACCCCAAAGAGTAGGTTAAGTTCCAATAAAGACCACCCAATTGTGATTGAAAAAATAAAGTAGCAAACAAGATGGTAGCTAACATACCCTTACTGAGTGCTACTTTAGTTTATTTCATCACTTTAATTTGGATGAAATCTTTGGTCAAATCATCTTTAAAGAGTTAAAAAAATACTTTCCTGAAGCCCACATCAGGACTTGGTCATCAATTTCTCACTAATAATACTCTTGTATTGGACTGCAGTCCACTGCTAAGTACAAGGGTTAACAAAAACTTGCACCAAACATACTAAAGCGCATCTTTACTCACACAAGAATAAAAGGATTTTTTTAAAATTTCATTAAGTGTTATTATCCAACCCACTAATGGATGACCAATGCGCAGGTTACAGATAATCAACACCAGTATGGCAGAAAGCTTTTAAACTTTCTACTTTCATTGGTAACTACTCGACTGCATAATTTAGAAAAGAAATCGAGTGCACAGGGGAAAGAAAAATAGTCACATGATATGAGGCAGAAGGAGAATCAGAATAGTAGTCTTATCAAGAAGATAATCAGCAGCTATGTTGATCGAAATTGAGGAGTGAAGACCAGATATTAATTTGTATAATACTTTTTTCTCCTGGGAAATGTCCTGAGATGGATCCGCAGAATAACAAAAGGTTGAACTCACATTTCGGGCAATTTTCAGAATACACAGCATCCCATATCCTTCTCGGTGATGGACCAGCATAGCCAGTGTAACGTTCAGGGTTCAATAGAAGGTTCACATATGTCATCTCACCTTCAGATTGAAAGTCGAGTCAAACGTTACACAATATTATTAAAAAGAACAAACCTTTTAGTACAAGAATACAGCAGGTGTAAGACATGAAAAGAACAAATAAACATAAAAACTGAGGTAGTGTTTACATTCAGGAACCATTTACTATATCATCAGTCATGAAACTGACATTCAACCAAATTGCGGGGTACAAGTAATGAAAAAACTAGTTTGTGAATTTAAATGTACCACTTCATAACTAAACGATATCTAAATGCTTTCTAATTGAAAATACCAATAGACTCCAGTTTCCAACAGACAATAGCTTAAGAACTCGAATACAGCGAATGCTATGCAACACACAGTCCATGACATATATTGTAAATTACCATTATCCGTCTCATCATCATTTGTCCAAGGATTATCTGTCTCAACCCAGCCTCTGAAAGCTCTACCGTCTAGCGTCCGGTCAACAGTCCCCTGCTGCTTTCCCTCTTGACACACAAAACTGTCAGGTGCAAGGCCCTGGAGCAAGGGCCTCTTAAAAGGTTCTGGAAATTCATTTTCTGGGCATTCACAGATTCTGCAGTCACGCAAGAGGCACATACCGTAGAGGTGAGTGCTGTGGCTAGCAACACCACCACCACAGCGCCCAAAAAAGCTGCCCATCTCTTGCTTTTTTTCTCATTCTTCTCCTTCTTCTTCACCATCTCCAATGCCACCAAAACCTCTTAAAATTGTTCATCCCATATATAAATAAACATTGGTAAACATTTACCCTGGGGGTTATTTGTGTTAGCTCTTTTGGTTTTTGAAACTTCCATTTCAATTTAATATCAAACCCCACAGAGCAGAGAAGAGGCAGAGATGCACAAGAGACAGAGACTTGGTTGCGCGCCAACGTTCAGTGAAGTGAATTGGGTGATTGACACGTGGGCGGGTGGGATTGGAAGGTGTCTTGGACTTTGCTTTTGTGCGAGTGTGAGATGTACTGTATGTGAGCTTGATGTTCTTAATTTGTCAAGTGCTACTATTTCGCAAAAGGTCATTTTTGGTCCCTGTAGTTTGCCACTTTTACCACTTTGATCCATGTCGTTTCAATTTGATCAATTTTGTCGTTGTAGTTTTCAATTTGAGCAATTTAAGGACAATCCTTAATTTTTGTCTAAATTTTTTAACTTCCGCTACTTGTAGAAGGGCAATTCTGTCAAATAATTAAAAAATTAATTCTTTTTAAAAATAAACAATACAAAATGAAATTTTAATAATAAAAAATATTTTCTTCTCCCTCTCTCTCTCTCTCCAATCTCTCCCTATTATTTAAAGTAATTAAAAAATTTTAAATCAAATATAAATAAATAAATAAATAAAATCCAGCAGCCTCACCATTCCCTACCACCAAAACCCAGAGCCATCCCTTCTCCACCCCAAAACCAAACAGCCCCTCGAACATCGTCGACCTCGTCGCCCCCATCCTCTTCTCTATAACATCCACCCTCAACTGATTGCTTCCAGACCACATTGCCACCTCCCCCCAAATCCCCATCTCAAAGGAGAGAGAGAAACTCTGCAATTCTAGTTCTCTCCACCCCCGCACCCATTTACCCATTCGCCTCCTAGACCAACCCTCAAAGATGCGCCGTCGACCCACCACTATAGACTCACCGACCCAACCCCAACACCACCCCTTCCTATTCTCTTTCTCCTTTCACATGCGACCCACCCCATAACCTAACAACGTAGGCCTCCTCACCATTTTGCTCTTTGCCATTTAATTAGTTAAATTACAAATCCAAATCAAACTGCTTCAAAGTAGAAACGTGTTCTCCATAGTCCAAAAGAAGGGATTGAGAAGTTGCGAAAAAAAGAGTAAAAAAGAGGGAGATTGAGGGGAGGCATACCTGGATTATAAGCTACTTGATTCTTGCTTGTTCATGTTTTTGTTTTTGAAAACTAAGGGTGTATTCAATTGCGATTTTAATAGATTTTAATCACAGGATTTTAATGTAATGGATTTCAGCAGGATTTGGTAATTACAAGATTTTACTTATGATTTTGATAGATTGTGATTCATGATTTTCTTATGTTTCACATAGGACTTTTTAGTATTCTCCAAAGAATCAAAAGATTTGCTATAGGATTTCATATGAAATAAAAATTATATAATAATATGGATAAATTATGCCATTGATAAATAACCAAATGATAAAAGTAATAACAATAACGTCATTTAGCAACTAGACATGGCTTAAGGAAAACAAAAGTTATTCAAGACGTAATAAACATTTGTTGAAGCTTCATCTCCTCATATGACCTAGATAGCATCTCTCCACATAGCTAAAGCTATGCTAGCTCTCTATGTGTTAGCATCCTCTCTTTGTTGCTCTTGGGTTTGATAAATCTGTTCCAAATTGTCCTCTTCATCAACTGGTATTGGTGAGGATGAAGATGATGAAGATGCATTAGTTGGCTCAATAGGAAATTCATCGGAACGACACTCCTTACGAAGAAAGTTATGTAATGCTGCACATGCCAACACTAGCTATGCTTGTGTTTTAAATAGAAATGGAGGAGCTGACTTAAAAATTGTGAATCGCGATTTAAAAATACCAAATATCCTCTCGATCACATTCCTTAAGGACGCATGGCGAAGGTTGAACAACTCATTTTCATTTTCAGGGTCACGACCATGACCTGCAAAATCTTGGAGATGATATTGCACACCTCGAAATGGAGCTAAAAATTGGCGTCGGTTGGCGAATCCACAATCCACTAAGAAATATTTACCTAATTATATAGTACATATATATATATATTAGTATGCAACAAAGAAATAAAAATGTATTTCCCACCAAAAAGATAAGTATTTACCTTGAGGAACTTTAAGACCATTCCTCCTTGACAGAGGATCACTTAACACTTTTGAATCATGAGCCGAACCCTCCCATCCGCTAAGGACATACATGAATTCCAAATCAAAATTGCAAGCTGCTACTACATTTTGGGATATATTTCCATGTCGATTACGATAGTTGTTGACATTGCGTCCCCTTGCTATTGCTGGAATATGTGTGCCATCAATAGCTCCAATGCAATCCTACAATAATTCAAAAATGCAATGGTATAATAATAATAATAATAATAACAATAATAATAATATGATAGTTGTCACTTACCTTGAAATAAGGATAAAACCTTGTACTTTCTCTAATTTTAGCTGGCACTCCCGATCCTGGTTTAGCCATCAACTCAGATGCTATTGTATTCAAAGCCCTCAAAACTTTATGAAAATTTTCACTTGTGGCAAATTGTGATCGCCCAAATGTTTTACGAATGACACAATATCGAGAATTTTGACTGACAATTTGTAAAAATGCTGCTAGCATTTCTTCAACACAAATATATCTTGTGTCCCTTAAGAGTGTTTTTTCTCGAAGGATAGTGCATAACTTTTGGAACACATCAGGATACATCCTATATACCTATCGGAAAATTGCATGATCATCATTCAATGCCTGATGTATATAATCATATCCAACGGTAGTAATTCGTCGTCGAGTTAGCGGACGCTCAATATGTCCTTCATCCCCCTCAAACTGATGTAGCACATGTCACTACTACAATTATGGGAAACCACGACCCGTATTAGACGACCGTAAAACTAAAAAGCGTCTTGTTTTTAAAAACCATGAAAAACCACGACAGTTCTAAAAGGAACCGTCGTGCTTTAAAAGGAGGAGATAAAAATTACGACCATTCATTTATATAACCGTCGTGCTTTAAAACGCGCTAGACCAAAATTTCATTTAAGTTTTAAATTTTCACGGACAGCTCTCTCTCTCAAACACTCCTCTCGCGACGTTTTCAGAAATCGCTCTCTCTCTCTCTCTCTCTCTCTCTCTCTCTCTCTCACTCTCAATTCCCTTTCTCATCTCTGAAAAGCTATCTTGGTTACGAGCTCGCCGTCCAGGTCACAAATCTCGCCATCCAGGTCACAGATCTCACCGTCCAGGTCACTGAGGTCGCCATTTTGGTTTCAATATCGCGATAACTCTCTAGCTATCTTCACTCTGGCTCTCTCAACGGCTCTCTGTCTCGATGGCTCTCTGTCTCTCCATCTTCCTCTCTCCGTCTCTCTCTTGATGGCTCCCTCTCCCATCTTCCTCTCGACGGCTCTCTCTCGTCGTCTATCTCTCGATGGCTCTCTCTTGCTGGCGCTATCTTTCTTGTTGTCTCTCTCTAGCTCACTCTATCTCTTCGCTGGCTCGCTCCATCTCTCTCGCTGGCTAGCTCCATGAGAGCCTCCCTTCCTCCATTCCACAGGTAACAACTCTCCTTCTCTTAGGATTATTTTCTGTAATTTTTGAAGAATCAATTTCTATATCTCTAATATGATTTAGGGTTAAAATATTTGGGTGTTTAATTGTAAATTATCTGGGCAAATTGTTATATTTTTTGTAAATATTTTCGATTTGTATAGAAATTAAGGCAACTTTTCTGATTTTTTTTAATTTTTTTCTTTCTGTTTTAGGGATTTATATATGTGTGAATATGTGTTTGTTCCTCCATTGTTTATGAGATTCTGAATCAGAGAAATCCATTTGATTGAAGCTTGGAAACAAAGCGTCTATGGAGAACAGATTTTGCTTGTGATTGTGTCGATTTGAGTTTCTGTTTGGATGCTGTGAAAACTGAGACAAAGGGATTTAAAAAAGGGGAGCATAACTTATCTCGATTGGCAGTTTCAATATGGTAAGTTAACTTTTGTTGGTGCTGTTTATATGGTCTAAGTCATGCTTAGCTTGAGTTAATATGCAGAAGTGTGGGTGGTGCTTGCATCTTATGTTATTCATGTCGAGATTTGAGTCATAATAGTAAAATATGCATAGAGAAATGGAAGTAGCACGACTCCAACTAATTTTATTTTAGTTTTTTTATTCCCAAATGAAGCTAGACAGGGCTACATATCCCCTTATTTCATCACCAACCAGAAAAATCAGAAATGTGTAAGTTTTAGTTTGACTCAGCGATAACTATATCTTGAAACTGTTAGAGGGCTGCTTGTTAAAGTTAGCAACACCTCAAGTCCCTTTTTGCTTGATGCTGATTATCTTCAAACAACTGTATGTGCTGATAGGAATTGGAAAATCCTCTAATCATAATCCATGAGAAGAAAATCTCAAGTATTAATGTCGTGGTTAAAGTATTGGAGTTGGCTTTGCAGGTTAGCATTTCTCTGGTTAGGTTCACTAGTTTTTTTTTTTTTTTTTCTTTTTTCAATTGGTTGACAAACTTTTGCTCCTCCTTTTCAGAAGCAAAGGCCTTTGCTGATTGTCGCCGCATATGTGGAGAGTGACCTTATTCTAAATAAGCTTCGTGCTAGAATCAAGGTTTGCTTTCAGTTGTTTTTATGCTCTTGTTTGAGGTTTTTTTTTTTCTTTCCTATGTAATCGTTTGGTTCTTTGTGTAGGGAAGTCAGCTTTTGCTAATCTAATGTGATTTGCTACAGGTCTGTGCAATCAAAGGCCCTGGTTTTGGTGAAAATAGGAAATCCAGTCTCCAGGATCTTGCCGTTCTCACTGGGGGTTCTGTAAGTTTATTTTTCTTATTATTAGCTTTGTATTATTATTACCTGACCCAATCAAATGCATCTCTTTTGAATTTTCTTGACCTGGAAATGACATCTCTTTTGTATTTTAGATTATTACTGAGGAGAGGAGCTTGGTTGAATCTTGACAAAGTGGAATTGAATATGCTCGGCACTTGCAAAAAGGTGAGCTTTGATATACTTGAGGTTTTGTTTGCGTTGTTGTCAGTCTAACCATGACATGTAGTTCTTTGATGAGGAGAATTTTTAATGGAGTTTCCCATTCGATTTAATGATATTTTTCCATATCTTGTTTTTCTTCCACTCTCCTAACGAATGGGGTAATACTACAGGTCACAAATTCAAAAGATGACACTGTAATTCTTGATGGTGCTGGTGACAAGAAGGTTATTGATGAAATATCTGAACAGGTTACTGTTGCTTCATTGTGAAATAGTGTTAGTCCAATTTGTAACTGTTGTCATCAATGGTTTGCATTTTGTTCTATATTTAAAAACAAAAGTTATAAAAGAAAATGGTTTTCCTCTTTGTTAATTGAGAATCATCTGCAACTATGATTTCAGATCTGCACATAACCTGTTGCTGATATATCTGGTAGGGGAATAAAGCAGCTTGGAAAATGTGCAAGAAGGCAAAGCCAACTCATACACTAAAGAACAAATTGATGAAGTTAAAATCAAATTAACAGAATTTGTGAGCTCCATTATTTCTAATTATAGGTAGGAAGTATGTATGTAATGGAACAAAAATTGGTTGACTATGTAATAACTATTGAATCATCAAGTTTTATGAAAGAAATAATTTTTGAGTGTATGTATTTATTAATACAGCATTATAATTGGTTTTCTAGTTAAAATTGTTGTATAGAATCATAGGAAACAAAAAACTAAAAATGTAACACCATACCGTCTTCTTTATATACAATCAACGATGCTTTTTTAACAAAACCGACGTCTTTGGATATAATAAAACACAATTCTTTTTTAAAAAACCCGTTGTCTTTACACCTAATAGACGACGGTTTTTTCTCAAAACTATCGTCTATTATATGAAATAGATGACGGTTTTTCTCAAAACCGTCGTCTTTACAAATAATAGACGACGGGAATTTACCGTCGTGGTTTTATGCATCAAAAGATGTCGGTGGATTTCACGACGGTTGAAAAACGGAATACACGACGGTGGATTACCGTCGTCTATTGCAATTTTTGTAGTAGTGTGTATTAACGTTTGAGTTTCCATAAGTAAAATCTTAATGCCTTCATCAAATTCTTCATCCAAATCTTCATCTATTTCTTGTTCACCAATTTCTTCATTATCGATTTCTTCTTCTTCTCTATCATGATCTTCATATATGTTCGGGTATGACATTGTATGTAGATATTAAAATATATGCTGCTGAAAAAAAAAATTAAAATTAACCGACAAATTAGGAATTGCAGAAAGTGACATTGTTTGTTGAATTCAAATACATGAGACTACAAAGGAAAAAAAAAAGATGAAAAATAATTCTTTATCATGTAATTCACATGCTGATAAAATAAAATAAAAAAGAATTCACATACATATTAATTAGAACAATGAAAAGTTTAGCTGATCATATTACTTTATCGTTTCCAGTGATTTTCATACATATTCTTTTAGTTGGTCACCCCTTTTTGTTCATGGTGTGAAAAAAAAATAGCATATTCATGGAAATTAAAAAAAATACATAGTTAAACCAAAATGACATAACCAAATACATAATTCAACCAAAATGACATAACCAAATTCATAGTTCAACCAAATTAAACCAAATACATAGTTCAAGCAAATACATAGTTCAACCAAAGAAAAAAAATTGATGATTGTTAATATATTATAAATAAAATATTAGAGTAAGCTAGTAAGTGACATAGCATATAATATGAGGCTCACCTTCAAGTAATTTTCCCATACTTCATCACTAGCCGTAAACTTCTTTGTGATTGGATCCCACCCAAATCCAGAATTGTTGCGCATAAGAATAGTCATTTTGTCAAACTGCTTCTTATACCATCTCATTCGGCTCAAGTAATTGTTATATGTTTTAGGAGACACAGGTTTCTCATTTAGGCGAGGAAGTACTCTTTTTTCTATTGTTTGCTTACTTATTGACCCATTACTATCATGCCATCCTCGATTGATACCATCAACCAATAGCTCTAACAGAAAATCGCTTTCTTCCTTTGTCCAAAGTTCATAATTATCGGAACTTTTGCCTTTTCCTTTGTCCTTTCCTTGTTGTGAATCCTTCATTTTACTACATCATACATGTAAGAAAAACTTCTTTTACTACTATATCATATATCACACATAATTTTCACAACTTTACATCAAACAACAATGATAGAGCCAAATAAGCACATGAGAGAAGGCCATTAGGACAAATTCATACTTGCAAAAAAAAGAAAGTCTCAAATTTTTAGTGATGTGTAGTTACCTGGATACTCTTGAGCAAATAAAGTATGCTTCAATCTTCTTATAATTATACACCAATCTTAGCAAATAAAAAAAAAATAAGACTTTTATTAGTGTGTAATAAATATCATTGCATATATAACTTGATAAACTTTTATTAATTGATTGGTATGCAAACCCTTGATTATATTTCATGTTCTAGAGGCCCAAAGTACAATTCATAGCACAGTGGTCCTTTTCTCCCAAGTGGGACTAGAAGACCCAAACACTGTGCATTCAAACCAAGAAATAAAGCATCCTAATGCAAGGAAATTTCCTAGTGATAAGCTACTCATTCCACCGTCCACTATATATATAAAAAGAAAGATTTTTATGGGGTCAAGTCAAAACAAAAAAGCTCTATAGTATTCAATCGTTATCCTCCAGCTTTTATAACAGTAAATATTATTTTATGAAATAATAAATAAAGAGAAAAATTCCTAAAGAGTGAGGCAGTGCACAACAAACCAAAAACATCCAAACTATCAATCTTTACAGATTGGTTTTCTTCTTTTTTGTCTGTTCCAGAGCAGACCAACACACACAAAAAACGAATATGTAGGCTTGTGCTCATAGCAAAGCAGTACAAATAATACAAATAGAGACAAAAAAAATAGTATTATAGCATATATGAGAACAAACGTGTGAAGAGAAAAGCATAAAAAAGATGAGAACCTTGTTTATCTTCTCAAGTCTGTTCATCTTCTCCCAAAACAAGTCAGCAACGTGAGAATCAGATGTTAATAGGGTAAGATTTTTTATGGGGTTTGGTATTTATATCACCCATTGAAAAGTCTCACATAATACATCATTTAATGAAATCCATCAAAATCAGTAAGTTATTGAATACCACCGTACTTTTTCTAATCTTTTAAAAGTCCTAATTGAATACCACCAGACTTACATTGATGATTTTAAAATCCTAATTGAATACCATCAGATTTTTATTGATTACTTAAAAATCATAATTGAATACACCTGGACTTTTAAGCTTCAAAAAAATCAATTAAAATCCTAATTGAATACACTCCCTTAATTTAATAATCTCAATCCAAAATCACTTGATAAAATACCAATAATCATTCTCCACTATTATATTAACTTTCACTAAAATATGAAAATCCACCTTGAATTTTTCGGGGTATTACAGATATGATGCTCGACAGGATAATTAGCATGGGTTCATAGAGCTAGTGCATTTTATAGGCTCATCTCAATTCTTAGCATGGCGAATTATTTATTTGGCATGGCACGCGGACTGCGGCTTGTGCGAGCGCGTGTGACGAACTTTTTCATGCTCCAAGTCGGATATTTTCTTAATAAGGTGTTGTACTAGGCCAAGAATTTATTTGGGCCAAACCTTGGATTTTTTGGGCCAAACCTTGGATTTTTTGGGCCTCAACATTAGCCTCCTTAATTATTGGGGTCATGGACAGGTGCTGGAATGGGCCGGATAATTAAACCCAACCCCAAAAATCATATTTGTAATTGTAGAAAACCTCTCTTCTTCCCGCGTGCAAAAAGGCGGCGTGTCATGATAAGCCACAACAGTTATTCACGGTTTCCCAAATTCCAGCTTCCTCCTTCCTCACTTTTGTCTTATTTCTTTCTTCTTTGCCTGCCTCTTTTCACGCACCACACCAACGAGCAAGAAGAATTTTGCACCTCATGAACAACCCAGCTGTACGAAGAAGAAACTTGCTATAGATGTTCACTCAATTTATTTTTTTAACAAAGCTCACTTAATTTTTGTATGGGCTTTATTCTTTCTATATATATCACTTAAATTTTGTGATATAAGGTTAGCAGAAAGTTCTGTAGTGAGGAGGGCCATCGATGGGTGAAATCCAAAATTTTTTCCTGTAGTGCGATTATAGACAGAAATGGATAGAGAAACCGCACCAAACAAGTCGGGTAGAAGAAGAAAAAAAGAAAGAGGAGAGAAAGAGAAGGGGTAAACGCGGGAGAAGAAAAAAAAACACGGAGAAAGAAGAGACACTTGCATAGCGAGTTCGATGGCAATCGCTTTTGAGCGATTTGTGAATAGCATTCCTCTTTGAACAATAGTTGGATAAGAGTGGGGGCAAGGCTTCACAGAGATGCAAATGTCGAGGCAGTGTTCGCAGTGTTAAATTTTCCAGGTTAACGGGCCGAGGGCCCACTCCAACAACACCAATACTGTCCCCACTTTACCACCTTTACAATTCAGGTGTGGGGTTTTATCACAAAAGGCCTCGGTATTAGTTGGAGTGGGGTAATTCTATTTAAAGTACTCTTTCTCCTTCCCTCTCTCCGATGTGGGACACAATTGGTTTCAACACTCCCCCACACGTGAGACCCCATTTTGTGGGTCACACGTGGAGATCCACACATCGGCAACCATGTGGAGCCATGTAGGGACTCACCCATCGCGCGGGGCCAAACGGGGACCCACCCATCACGTGGCACCTTTGGCCTACGTGGAGCCAAATGGGGACTCACCCATCGCGCGGGGCCAAACGGGGACCCACCCATCACGTGGCAAGTATGGGCCCGCAACCTGGCTCTGATACCATGTTAAATTTTCCAGGTTAACGGGCCGAGGGCCCACTCCAACAACACCAATACTGTCCCCACTTTACCACCTTTACAATTCAGGTGTGGGGTTTTATCACAAAAGGCCTCGGTATTAGTTGGAGTGGGGTAATTCTATTTAAAGTACTCTTTCTCTAGTCAAACAATATGGGTAGAATATTTTCAGATATATTTCATTCTCCAAAAGGAGGTATTTATAATAAGGTTACAAACCCTAGTAGGGTTAGACAAGGAAAACAAGTGGTATCCTAATTACATAATATCTATACAAAAGGAAAAATAAAACCCAAATAGAATAGGATATACTCTACTCGCCAACACTCCCCCTCAAGTTGGAGCAAAGACGTCACGCATGCCCAACTTGTCAAGCGAGTTGAGAAAGATACTTGTAGAAACAGCTTTCGTAAGAACATCAGCTAACTGATACTCTGAATGGATGAAAGGGAAGGACACAATCTCTGCATCCAACTTTTCTTTAATGAAATTTCGATCAACCTCCACATGCTTTGTACGGTCATGTTGTACAGGATTATGAGCAATTGCAATCGCAGCCGTATTGTCACAATATAAATCCATGGGTTTATTAGGCCCACAACCAAGGTCTTTCAACAATCTCCTCAACCATAGTAACTCAGATACACCATGGGCCATTCCTCGATACTCAGCCT